>PVIC010008435.1:12572-48285 GCA_004025085.1 Thryonomys swinderianus
GGCATTGTGGTATGCGGTGTTGATTGTTGGTGGGCGTGAGTCTCCACGCCCAGCATTATATGTGGTTACCGGGGATTGAACTCCAGACCTTGCACTTGCGAGGCAGGCGCCGGAACCACTGAGCTAACCCTCCGGCCCTTTTTTATTAATTTATGATAAATAACATTATCAGTGACCCTGAAAATTTGTAGACATCCTCTTGGAACTGTCAGATTTATAGTTAATATAGCTAAAATATGCAATTTTGAGGTGGCTTATTGCTTTTTCAGGTCAATGTGTTGTTAATGTAATTTACAACCATGAAGTATCTTTAAACTAATGATCATGAGTATTTTTTCCAAAGGCATTTGTCTTAAGAATGTTTTCCAAAGATCCTTTAGAAGACTAAAAAGTTCACAGATATAAAAACAGAATTCTGCTAAAATCCTTGTATAAGGGGAGGTAGAAAGATAATTTTAGAAATCACAAGGCAAAAAGTGATCATTGTTTAATAGAAAAGAAAATGAAGGTCTATTTTCTGACTGAGAAGATAGATCAGGCAGTCATTTGCTGTTGATAGCAATTTGGGGATAAAAAATAGGGTGCTCTAAGAGAACATGGTAACTAAGATGTTTTAGAGATTTACCTTCACTATTTATGGGTACACTACCATTTAGAATTCTGTAGCCTGCAGTCATCAGTTTCAGAATACAACACACAAAATGTATGGCAACGCATAAAGCCACAACCCATCTGCCTGCACCTTAGGGTGCTTTAAAAGAAGTAGTCCTTGGGTCCAGGAAGGAAGAGTGTTTGTGCTACAAGAGGTAGTATGAATTCCTCACAGGCTTGGGCCACAGGAAGTAGAGGAGTAATATAAGACATGGACATTGTAATATTTGATTTTTCTTTTTTAACCTTAGAGTGAAAATTTCAGGGAACATCTTTTGCATTCTGTCTCAATATCTGAGAGCTCTTTCCTTAACAAAATGACTTGATTTGGATTATTTTGTTTACCCGTATGTAGTAAAGATTTAAGCTCACTCCATATGTGGTGTTGCTATAGTATCTGTAGCTCTGTTACTGCTGTAATTCGGATCTGAAATGCATTGAGAAGCCCCTTTGTCAAGGGTTTTGTCCCCAGTCCATGGTGTTAGTGAGAGGTGGTGAAGCCTTTACAAAGTGAGGCCTAATGGGAGGCTGCTGGGGACCTTCCCTTGAAGGGGTCAGTGGGATCCAGATTTCTTACTTTCCCTCCTTAGCCAGGAAGTGAGAGGCTTTGCTCTACCACATGCTCTGTGCCATGACAGGCCGCCTCCGCACAGGCCCAAACCAAGTGTGCCATCCAGGCATGGAGTAAAACCTCAAAAGTGTAAGACAAATTAAACTCTTTCTTTTCATAAATTGATTGTGTCAGGCATTTGTTATAGTGACTCAAAACTGACCATCACAACTGTAACTCTGAGGTGACACAGTAAATGATCAAGGCCTAATTTGTCTATGGATTTCTGACTGAGATTTATGGGAAATAATTATGGTCTGCAGACACTAAAAATACAGCATTAATATCCACCCTAATCTTTATAAATTTCTTCCATGTGTTAGCTTTTGGATTGTATTGTTGATTTTTTATGACCTTGAAGTGCATCTTTATTTATTTGAGCTTGGTCTATTTTTCTGATGTAGGGCACTCACTGCTATGAATTTCCCTCTTAGAACTACTTTCATCACATCACAAAGAATTAGTAGGTCACATGAGCATTATTGCTTTATTGTAGAAACCCTCATTCTTTAATTTCATCCATGGCCCATTGATTATTCAAGAACACTGTTTTATTTCCATATGTTTGAAGAGTTTAAGTAGTTTTTTTCACTACTGATTTCTAGTTTGACTGCACTGTGATCTGGTCCATCAACAGATGAACACATAAAAAGTGGTATTGGTACATAGTTGGGTACACCTAAACCATAAAGAAATACAAAGTTGAATCATTTGTAAGAAAATGGATGTACCTTCAGACCATTATGTTAGCAAAGTAACTCAAACATGGAATATTAAATATTACATGGTTTAACTTGTATAAAAATATAGAATATATAATAGGAAAAACAGAGAAAGAAAAAGCTATTGTAATTCAGTGAAGATAATATATCTAAAAGTGTACATTGATTTAATACAACTATCTCACATTTTTTATGTTCTTTGGACCATTAGTCTGTTTCAACCTGCATATATAGTAATTATCTTTATAAAGACTTATAGGTAAGTAAATGAATCTGATGGTGAAAAAATAAAAGAGAGATGAAAGAAGGAGGAAAATAATTAAAGCATATTATATACATGCACTAATACCCTATAGTGAATGTAATCGTTATGTATTACAAATATGTACTAATAAAAGTTGAAAGAGAGAGCACACCTGTCTGTTATGCAAGAGAAAGAGAAGGAGGTGTGGTTTGTGGTCATCTATGCACAAGTCAGTGCTCTGTCATATAACTTCTATTTAGTGCTCCATACTATTTATTAATAATAGTTGCATTAGAGATAATTGAGATTTTTTTTCAGCTCTCAATTTCTTTTGTCCTCTTTCTCTCTTAATGCTTCATATTTACTTGAAAACAAGTAAATTTCAACACCTTCCTTTCCTGGTATGTGGTATTATAACACCACTAATTTAGTACATTAATAATCATTGTTTCTCCAGCACCTTTTTTTTTTTTGAGACAGGGTCTTGCTTTGTAGTTCAGGCTGGCCCTGAGCTCACTATGTAGCCCAAGCAAGCCTCAAACTCAGCAATCCTCCTGTCTCTGCCTCCCAAGTACTGGGATTACAGGCGTGAGCCACCATGCACAGCACTGTCGTATGTGATATTGATTGCTGCTGGGCATGAGTCACCACGCCCAGCATTGTATGTGGTTACTGGGGATCAAACTCAGGACCTTGCACTTGCAGGGCAGGTGCTGGAACCACTGAGCTAAATCTCTGGCCCCTCTCCAGCATATTTTGAAGTTTTTGCTTTCCCAAACTTTGAGCAAAATATTAGTGAGAACCTGTTGTTCTATCACTCTTGTGAATAGAAATAAATAAGAACCTTCTGTATAAAGAGTGGAGACATGCATAAATAACTGGAGTAAGTGGAAGCTCAAGTTTGTCTCAGAGATCTTCTAAACCCTCTGGTCATAACTGCTTTCATGTTTTCAAATCTGGTGGTCTATTCTCTTTCCTTAACAGAATTGTGAGTGTCATTTGACAGAGTTGAAACACTTCATTCTCTTAGTCTATGGGACATTCTACTGTCTCTTGAATTTTCACTGTGTCTTCATGGACACTTTTTTCCAATTTTGCCTATTGCAACCTGATTTTGCAGGTCTGAAATGGTGGCATGTTCTGTAACTCACTACTTAGATTTCTACCCATTTCAGTTTCTTAAACCTGGTTGCACTTCAACGTGACTAGAGGAGATTTAAAAATTTACCAGTAGTCCGGTTCCCCTACTGGGATTTGGATTTAATTGTCTGAGGTGGGAGTGTGTGAATATTTAATTTTTAAAAATTCCTAGTGAATTGATGTATGATGTGGTTAATAATCACAGATTTGAGCCATCCCAATCTAATTCCATGATCAAAAATGTCACTAAAAAAAACCTACGTCTCCAATGGACATGTCCAATTCTGAGTTGTCCCTCAAACTCCAGACCTATAACTAAAGAATTACTAGTCCTTTCTACTTTGCTGTTGTTGGTATCAGTTTGTTTTCCACTGCTATAACATGGTATATGAAGTTAGGTGATTTTAGAATGAAAAGAGGTTTATAATATAGCTCACAGTTTTATAGAGTGAAAAAACAAGACTGAATGAACCCATTAATTCATCCTCTACTGAGCTCTTTCACCCACATCTACATCACAACATGGTGATGTCATGGTGGGAATACAAGTGTGGAGGGGGAGTCTTCCTCTTTCATAACTCAAACTCTTAATAACTCAGTCACTTGAAAACTAACTGGGGCCTCACAATAACTATATTGATCACTTCAAAAGACAGTTCTCCAATGGCCTAATAACGCTGTGTTATGCTTCACTTCCCAAATGTTCTACTACCCACCCCAGCATTGATGCACCAAGGACTAACTTTTTAATTCATGAACAATGCGTGACACACTTAAACCATAATCAAACCATTATATTCTTTAATTCATGCTACAGTCAGCATATGTTAAATTTGCATTTTTGATTTCCTATCCAAAACTTCTCCTTTTCCAGGTATTTTTAAAATGTTAGAAGATGACACATTATAAGTTAGTCTGTTGCTTAGCTTCAAGATAGGAGTCACCCTAGATTCCTCTCATTCTTTTGTTTCCTAAATCAAGCTAATTAGCCCAGCTTTTTCTTACTATCTTCCAAATTAATGTTTCATTTTCGTAAGTTTTGCCACTTCTATTCTTGTCCTCCTGGCCAAGGCCATCATCTTTCTTTACTTAGACTGTTCTTACAGATTAACTCATCTTCTGTGTTTACTATTTTGGCCATCATCAGAGCCCCTATACAGCTTAAGGATGATGTTCCTGAAAACAATAAAACCACCTATTACTCTGCTCCCAATTCTTCAAATAGTTTCACTACACAGAATAAAATCCGCATTTTACTATAGCTTGAATCTTTGGAGGACTGACCTGTAGTTACTCTGATATAGTTTTTCAAGCTTTCTTGCAATTCCTTCTTCATGGTTCATCAGCTCCATTAGCCTTCTTATTAGTCCTTAAATACCTCATACATTCTCTTGTCAAGGGGATTTGTGCTGGCTGTTACACTGATCTCAATATAATGTGGTTAAATCTCTCATACTACTGACAGTACTGTTCAAATGTTACTGTCCTGAAGAAAAAGTTCTCTGAGTGCTAGAAGTACCCTCTACCCAGTCATTTTATTTTTCATACCTGATATTTTATTATATAACTTCATTAATTTGTGTCTTCTCTCTCTAATGAGTCTAGACTCTGATATTTTAAAAGTGTAGCTTTCTTCACTATTAAACCTCTAGTGTCTTGAACAGTATCATAACTGTAATAGGAAGGTATTTACTGGATGTATACTAAAAGAATGAATTGAGGAATAAATGTATAAATGTGAAGTGAAGGACTTCAGGTTGAAGGCACAGTAAAAAATGTAAGCAAAGTAGCTAGCTTGGGAGCTGATATTTGGCTGCAGGGTACTCGGAGTGGAGAGGCAAGAAATGAAAGTGCCAGTTAGGACATGGAGAGTCCTAAATGACCCACTGGGGCTTTAAGAAATGAAATGCTATTGAAAATTCTTTTAGGTAGAATGTTTGTTTAATTCATTTGGAGCTAAAAATCAATTGACTGTATAATTGAATGAAAGTCATTTTTAGAGGGGTGGGAAGAATCAAATGTGAGACTTGTAGTTAGGCCTGGGTAATTGAAGAAATGTCAATGGCGTTAGAAAACAGAAAGAGAACAGAGAACAGTGGGCCATTGTAATTTCATTATGGCTTATTCTTAATTGGTGGATTTGTAAGATGGAAAAATAACCATTTATTTTGGGGGATGTTAACTTTAATTTGCTTAAGAATCATGCACAGATGGCAGATTCAATTGCATGGGACTGTAGTCAGCTATAATTCAAGGTTTGAAATTGTACTTTAAGGATAAGATGGTGTTCAGAATAGATATGCTTATTAATTCTGAAATTATGAAGTGAGAAATGAGAGCCTACTACATTTTTGGCAATGTTGTTTTATTTTTATTTTTCGTATTTCATATAATTTGATTGTTTCATTTGCTGAGTTTGTTACATTTTAGATATATATTATGATCACAATCAACATTGAGAATTCGTACCTGTACATGACAAATCTTGAGTCTCATTTTTTTCCCATTCCCCTTCCCACAGTGCCCATCCCATACACACATAAGTTTTTTTTCCCACTTTTCTTCTTTTTTTACCATCATTTTTCTTTCCCTTCTTGTTTTAAAAGGTGGTAAGATAGCTAAAAATATGAAGGAGTCTGGGAGTGTTCAGAGCAAAAGGATGTTTTCATGGTCTTCAATATCATGAAAGCCAAGGGAATAATGAGTTAGAAAAAAACAAATATTAATAATTAGTTTACATAGTGTAGAGTTTGAGAGGATAAAGAGCTCATAATTAGCAAAAGTCTGACAGCAGCTGTCTATGTTGGCAGCTCAATAGAACGTGGAAACTGTAGGGTGACAGTATTGTCATAAGATGGGATGTTTGAGAATAAATTTTTCAGGGGAGAAAAACCTGAGTCACACCTACAAGCTAAGTAAAAGATTCTAGAGAAAGAAGCTGAAAAAGCAAGAAGGAACTGTTAGGTGAGCCCTAGGTCAAAGCGGTGCACATTAGAAGCAAGATGACTGTATTAGTCCTTAATGGAAGTACAGACATCTTTTGACTTAGAAGGGAGGAGGAGAGTTTCCTCCTAACTTACTCACAATAAGAGGTGACTAAGCATATGTTAGAGAAGATATAAAGTTGGACACATGGTAATATCTCTGTTCATGAACGTTTCTCTTTGCAAACAATTTGGTTCACAAACAGATCCAATGGACAAAAGTTTGCTCCTGTTTCCAAACTGTGGGTGAGTTGAGGAACACAAATGCAGCCATGATCCCCAGAACTGTGGAATGAATTAAGTTCATGACCCAAGGTACCACTGTAAAGTCATCTCTTGAGAGGAGGTGCTGAGCCATGTGGGAGAGGTGTTGGCTATGCTGACTGAAATGCTTACAATTAATATTTTGTAATGCTCTTTCCTCCTAACCTACCTCACAATAAGTAATGTAGACCTAGTTATATTTCTGTTTATAAGGATATAAGAACAAAAATACACTAAAACATAGAACTTTTCACTATAGGAATTAATAAAGATTTTTTTCTTTGTCTATGAAAAAATATGTTATTCTTAGTATTTATTGGAAGAAGGAATTTCTGAATTGGATGAAAATTTACTAATTACAATAATATTACTGCTGATTCCAATGAGTCTTATTTGTTGTATATCTGAAAATATCTGCTCATAAATATTTAATGGTCTCACTTTATTGGAAAGAAGCTTTGTCGTAGCGTTCTTAGTTATATATAAATGGTGTCTGATTTGTATAATTGTTTCTCATAAATGAATTGATTTGCATATAGTGCTTGAATTTGAGAAACATTTCTGAAATGTAGTAGGCCATCATGTGTTACCACTACATCATCACTGTTATTAAAAAAGGGAATAGGGGGCCAGAGATTTAGCTCAGTGGTTCTGGCGCCTGCCTCGCAAGCGCAAGGTCCTGAGTTCGATCCCCAGTAACCATATACAATGCTGGGCGTGGTGACTCACGCCCACTAGCCATCAGTACCACATACTACAGTGCTGGGTGTGGTGGCTCACAAGTGTAATCCCAGCAATCGGGAGGAGAGACAGGAGGATTGCTGAGTTCGAGGCTTACCTGGGCTACATAGTGAGCTGAGGGCCAGCCTGAACTACAAAGCAAGACCCTGTCTCAAAAAACAAAATAAAACAAAACAAAAAAAAGGAATAGGTATTTGGATCACTAAATGCTGTGAAATGTTGAGGCATGTTTATTGATATCAACGTGGATTTGTAATAATTTGAAATATATTGAATTCCTTCGAATTGAATAACCTTTTCTTCATCATAAAAATTTTAATTTTCTATTGAATAGCAAGGCACTGATCAATGTTAATATATTTGCTACCATATGTCTGTAAGATTTAATCTCATGAAAATTCCATTGTAACTCATCCTTAATTAAACATAACATTCAATTAAGTATTTCAGCCTCCTAAGGGAAAATATTAATCAAAATAACACTAATCAGAATGAATACATTTGATAATAATGTGTCACATATACTTCTATAAAAATTTGATTCCAACCATTATTTGTACATTATTAAAATAAAGTATATATATGGCAGAAAATATATTATTAATCTGTCCAAAGTTTTTTGTCCTATATAACTTTATTCTATTAGGAGAGTTTGCTTTTTTTATATTTCCAGTTTGATGTTTCTTCTGTAATTGCACATAAGATTCAATGATACTCAGATATGAAGGGCAAATAACAATTAATGACTGGAGTTATTCATGTCTAAACAACTGAAAATATGTTCTAAATAATTCAGTTATATGAATTTGACCTTTGGCAGTGAAATGATTTGCTTCAGGGATTAAGTGGGAATGATTACCTTCTATTATTACTAAATGGTGTTGATATTACAGTATATAAATGCTGACTCTACATCAGGAGACTTCCAAACAGAAAAGCAAAACTCCCACTTTAACATTGTTTAATATAATTACAAAGTATGATAAGGCTAAAATATTTATTCTATGTTCCCTAAATATGTTATCATATTGAATTTTCATAAATAAGCCATTTTAAATACAATTTCATTGTTTTTATTAATAGTATTTTCTAGAGCCCATTTATTTTTCCTGCTGCTGATTCAGTTGCCAAAATTTTTTCTAAACACAGTGAATATGGAATATTAGTTGTGAAAAGTCAACATATTTAGTGCATGGGTGGACAACTATGATGTCACCTGATTGTCCCGTAGTTGCTGAAAGAAAAGTAGAACACTTGTTATTGTATGACAGAAATACTTGTTACATTTTTACCAGTAAGAAAGCCAATCTCCATGTTTAGCATGCTTTAAATGAATAAATATTCAAATACAAGTGAAGTTTTGGAACATTAAAGGGGTCATTTATCTTCACAACAGTGTTTTAATTGAGCTATGTCAGAATAAGGATTATGCCTTCAAAAACATTTAATCTATTTTTACTGTTCTCCCTTTCCATAGAAAATAATAATTGCATGGCTTTAAAAAATACACACGTGATGATTTATGAATCATAAATTTTACATTCTAATCTCTTTGCTCCAGCTCATAATAGCCAAGACTGGGCCTGGATTCTATGGCGGCTTGCAAATCATTAGCCATTTTATTCAAGTTGAAGGACACAGAGAGTCAAATCACATTTTGAAAATATTGACCAAAATGGGTCTTCATTCCTTCAGGGGAACAGCTCTGTGATACTCTTCAGTCTAATTTAAACTAGTACATCTTTACACCATCTGAGGAGAGTTTAGGCAAAAGGATTCACTCATCCACTAACCAAATCTGCTTATTCTCAAAGACATGAAAGTTGCAAACCCTAGGCCCATAGTTGTTGAATGTAGTAATAAACATGAACACAGAAATGGTTGCTTAATAAACATAATACAAAAAGATAGAGTACAATAAGATATGTGTGAAGTAATTGTTGATTCTACTGCATTAGCTGTGCCTCCTGAGGCCAGGTTCTAGAAAGATTTTATTCTCATGTTACTGCATGATAATATGTAACTCTGTAAATAAGGCTAAACTACATAAAGTTTGAACATATTTTGTTGATAGAGTGAAAAATAAAGTTTTATGTATATAGTATTTAATTAGTGTAATCAGCCAAACATGGCCTATATCTTTTAGCAATTGGGGATTCCCTTCTCCAAATATAATTCCACATAAATCTGAGTTTTTATAAAATTCTGACTCAATGGATTATTATAACTTTTAGGTTGTCCATTACATCAACAACTTTTATTTATACTTAAATTACTGTTTCTCTCCGTTGTTTTAACATTGGAACAGCCAACAATTCAAACAAATTTCCTTCAGTTCTAAATATGAATATTTTATAAACAGTTATGTACAGTGAAGTTATTTTACAATTAAAAAATAAAATAATAATCAAATATATTGTCTTTCCTTTTTAATTTATTGTGATTGTGCCATTAGATTTGTTTGCATTTGGGCCTCCAACAAATGTTCTTTTTGGTTTTGTGACAGATGAGTCAAAGAAAAAAATGCCTGACAAAGATAGGGAAAGGAAGGTCACATCTGAAGAACTAATTTTTCAATTCCCTGGTTACAGACATCTCTCATTTTCCACCAGTTGTTTTTCTTGCTGTACCACTGTGAAAAATTTCCATGCCAGTTCTTTCAAAATATATCATGGCAGCAAAGATATAAATTTTGGAATTTTTCTCCCAGACTTATGATTTAGATTGTTCTCAAAGCAATAAAATACATTCTCTTAAAGGCCTGGAGTCCAATGTGGAAAACAAAGTTTAAACTCTGTGAGATCTAAACTATACTGGGCAGCATAAAGTAATCATGGCATTCAGTTTTCAAAGCTGAAGTGTACTATCATTTTTTGCAAACACTATGTTTTGTTTTTTGTTTGTTTGTTTGTTTTTTGAGACAGGGTCTCTCTTTGTAGCTCAGGCTGGCCCTCAGCTCACTATGTAGCCCAGGCAAGCCTGGAACTCAGCAATCCTCCTGTCTCTACCTCCTGAGTGCTGGGATTACAGGCGTGAGCCACCACGCCCGGCACTGTGGTATGTGGTATTGATTGCTGGTGGGCACACCATGCCCAGCATTGTATGTGGTTACCAGGATCAAACTCAGGACCTTGCGCTTGTGAGGCAGGTGCTGGAACCACTGAGCTAAACCTCTGTCCCAATACTATGTTTTTTAATGTGCAGTCAACTCTAGTAAAGATCAGTGGGGCCTGTACCATATTTTCATGTGAAAACATGAACTTTTGGATAATGGTAGCTGCTATGGATCACAAAATCTGGACTGGAGGAATACAAGAAAAAATCTTTCTGTTCTTCCACTTGGTATGATGAATGTCAAGGTATGTACATGTATGTCAAAGAGAAAGTGAGCGAGCTTTACCCATATTATGCACCATATTAAATTGTATATATTTATAATTTATTATTGAATTCTTTATTGACACATTTTATAGACAGCTCACAATCATACTCAACAATGGGGAATTTGTACCAGTATATATGACGTGAGTTAGTTCTCATTTTTACCCATATCCCTACCCACCCCACAATCCCCCACCTCCTATATACATGTGCTTTCTTTGTCTTTCCAAATCATATTTATTCTTTCCCCTCATTATGTTCCCCCACCACATTCCCTTTGAATATTTCCTATTTCACAAACTCTATCATACATGCTAGAACTCATTTACATCTACAGGTTCTCATACCAGAGAAAAGATATAGTATTCATATACCTGTGACCTATTTATTTCACTTATTAATGTGTCCTCAAGGTGTGTTCATTTGCACATAAATGAACGAAACTTGTCATTCTTTATGGCAGAGTAATACTATACTCCATTTTATTTTTTAAAAACCACACCTTCTTTATCCAGTCTCCAGTTGATGAGCATCTGTTTCTCAGACAAAGGGCTACTATCTATAATATGTAATTTTTATTAAATATATATTTTTGATTTTTAAATGTAGAATTAGTCTAATTCAGTGCATTGACTCATAAAAGTCCACTTTTACAATTTTGGGAACAAGTTGAAAGTGAATTATTGGGTGACTCAGGGACTGGTGTACCTTAGATCATGTAAGCCAAAGAAGATAGTAATATATGAGAGCTGTGACAGATAAAACATATAACATAGAGATGTATAGAATGAAGACTTTGATTCAGATGAGGAGGGAGTAATGTAAATGAATAGTCAACTAGTCAAAAATGCTACAAAATGGTCCTGTACACATGAATGATCCAATATTAGAACTAGGTTAGAAAAATCAAAGAACAGAAAGAAAATTTGATGGTAAAAAGAAAAAAATGGAAACAAACTTATGCATATAGGAGGTTAAGGAAGTGAAGGGAGGGCAGGACAATGGGAAAAAATAAGAACCAAAATATATTATGTACAGCTACAAATTGCCAATAAGAAAGTGATCAGAATATATTTCTAAAATGCACCAATAAATTTAATTCTTTAGGAAAATGTTATTGTTTTCTTGCCAGGGGCAAAACCTCCTATACTATGATTCAATGTTGGAAGTTGTTTGGAATGGATGATATGCTACAAGGTGTTTTGAAATGCACTAATAATGAAATACAAAAACATTCTGTATCCATCAATAGAAATATTCAAAAATATATTCATTATGACACATCACTATCCAAACTAAAAGTCTTCATAAAAAGACGTTATCATTCTAATCTTCAGAATCTAAAGGATTTATGAGAAGTGACAGTTATGGTGTTGAGCTTTTTAGAACAATAATGACACTCAAGAAATTTGATTTCCTTCAAAATTACCTACGTTTTGATGACATATGATCCATCAAGAAAAAAAATCCAACAATTTGGCTGCTATTTATTTGTAGAAAGCTTTGCTTTGAACTGTCATTGCACCTGTTTTGAAAAGCAACCCAAACGTCACATTTGACCGCTGTTGCACCAGTTACCCATTGTTGTTACATTGTTAGGAAAACCAAACCAACCAAACAAACAAAACAGTTAACCAGCACAAGAAGAAAACTGAGATTCCTGCAAAAATGTTGCAAACTCTCAATAGAGGAATGGATAATGCAAGCTTTGTATTTCAGAAAGACACAACATTGGTGCCCTATATGGTAAAGAAAAGCAAAATATCATCAATAATGTCAACATTACACCATAATAATAAGATTGATAGTGAGTCTAGGTATGGACTGCCAGGTCTATAATCCTAGTATTCTGGAAGCTGAGCCATGATACTATAAATTCAAGGTCAGCTTGTATTACATAGTGAGTTCTAAACTAGCCTGGACTGGATGGTGAAACCTTGTCTCAAAACAAAGATTGACAGTGAAGATGTTGCTGATGAGTTATGCAGCAATTGTGGTGTCACTTGAAACACTAAACACTGGCCAATGGTTGTATTTGACTACATTCTAAACACATCAGACAAAAATAGTTCAGAGTTTACAAGAAAAATAACAAGCACAAAATAACATGGAGAAATTTTTTAAGAGGATTGGGACTGGAATTGTTTTTTGTTGTTGTTTTATTTTTTTTTTTTGAGACAGGGTCTTGCTTTTGTAGTTCAGACCACCCCTGAGCTCACTATGTAGCCAAGGAAAGGCTCAAACTCAGAGCAATCCTTCTATCTCTGCCTCCTGAGTGCTGTGATTACAGGTGTGAGCCACTACGCCTGGCATTGTGGTGTGTGGTACTGATTGCTGGTGGGCACGAGTCACCGTGCCAAACATTGTGGTATGTGGTTACCAGGGATCAAACTCCAAACTTTGCACTTGCAAGGCAGAAGGCAGGACCACTGAGCTAAATCCCTGGCCTGGGACTGGAATTTATAAATGATCAATTACAACAGAAAATGAACAGCCTATATCTGGGCAAAGAACTCCTCAAAGAATTCTGGAACATATCAGTGAACAGACTGGTGAAGCATCATAAGAAGCTTCTAAGACAATAGGAAATAGCAGAAGGAATCAACAACTGGGACCTCATCTTATTAAAAAGCTTCTTCACAGGCTGGGAATTTAGCACAAGTTCCTGAGGTTGGAGTTTGATCCCTGGTACCACATAAAACAATGCTCGGCATGGTGGACCACGTGCATAATCCCAGCACTCAGTACCACATTCCACAGTGCTGGGTGCATGGCTCACACCTGTAATCCCAGCACTCGGGAGGCAGAGGCAGAAAGGTTGCTGAGTTGGAGGCTTGCCTTCCCTACATGTTAAGCTCAGGACCAGCAACTAAAAAGTGAGACTCTGTCTCAAAACAAAACAAAACAAAACAAAACAAAACAAAACAAAACAAAACAAAACAAAAGCTTCTTCACATACGAGACACCACCAGCAGAGTGAAAACAACCTACAATATGAGAACAAATTTTACCAACTGTTTTCTCAGACAAAGGGCTACTATACAGAGTATATGAAGAACTTAAAACAGTATCCCCCCAAATTTAAAGACCAAATTTAAAAATGGGCATCACAAGTGAACAGACATTTTTCATATGAAGAAATAAAGGCAGCTAAGAAACATATGAAGAAATGTTCAACATCGCTGGTCATTCCAGTGATGCAGATGAAAACAACACTGAGTTTCTTTGTTAATCCAGAAAGAATGGCCGCTATCAGGAAACCAACCAACAGCAAATGCTGGTGAGGCTGTGGGGAGAAAGGAACCCTTTTCCACTGTTGGTTGGAATGTAGACTGTTACAACTACTGTGGAGATCAGTGTGGAGATTTCCTCAAAAAAAAAAAAAATAGGATTAGCTGTCCCATTTTATCCTGCTATTCCCCTGCTAGGGATATACACAAAACATTTAAAGATTCAAATCACAGTGACATATGTGCACTCACGTTTAAAGCAGCTCAGTTTGTGATAGCTAAATCTTGGAAACAGCTCAAATGCCATCAACAGGAGACTGGATAAAAAAGATGTTTGTGTTTTTTTTTTCTTTTGTAAAATGGGGTATTACTCAGCCATAATGAATGATAAATTTTTGTCATTTATACTCAAATAGATTGTACCCTGAGGACATACTCATAAAGGAAATAAATAGGACATAGATGTGTAAATATCATATAATTTCTCTAATACAAGAATCTGAGGTGTAAATGAGTTCCAAAATGTATGATGCCCATTGTGAAATAGGAAGAAAACCTTCAGAGGAAAATGGAAAGGGGGGGCGGTATGGATCAGGAAAGAAGCAAAAGAAAACAAATCGATGATTAAGAAAAGGCAACAAAGCGCACATATATATATATGTATATATATATATATACATATATATATATGTATATATATATCGGTGTGGGGTTGTAGGGTGGGCAAGGGAATGGGAAAAGTGAGAATGTATATGTATCATACATGTGTCATATACAAGTACACATTCTCATTGTTGAATATAACTATAATGTATATATAAAATGTACAATTAAAACCAATAAAAAAGAAAATAGAGAGGCCAGTAAGAGGTCAAATATGTGCTACCAAAGAAGACTGAAAAAACAAAACACATGTGCTATCATTGTAAGCAATACTTGTGTATGGAACATGATGTTCTCATGCGTGAAAACTGACTTTGGTGTGATAATTGAAGTAAATATTACTTTTTCCTGGAATTTTATTTGTACTTTCAATGTAGCTCACATGGGAATTTATTTCTGCTCTTATTTTTTTAGATCTTGTAAGTGGGTAAACAGTTGTTGTAAACATTGATGTTTATCCTAAGCCCTCATTATATATTTGGTATTTTATTTTAGTGAGATTTCATTTCCTCCTAAGTGTGCATTTTATGATATAATAGGAGTTCCTCTTATAAAAGAGGAAGGCAAGAGAAGTGACAAATTTGACCTGCAATACAGGAAAGAAGGCTAAACACATGTGTTGTCAGTGTAAGTGGGATCTGTGTATGGAACATGCTATTGTCATATGAGGACTACCTTCAGTGTGATAATTGAAGTAAAGATTATTTCCGTGATAGAGCATTGTTTGTATTTTCATTACAGTTCATATACAAATTTGTTTGTGCTATTTTTTAAATCTTGTAAGCTGGTAAACAGTTGATGTTGAAAATGTTGACTTTTTTCTTTAGCCTCATAACGTATTAAAATTTTGATATTTTTAATTGATATACTTTCCTGTTAAATACCCACTGTTTAATATAATAAACTCATAAAATTCAAATTAATAATTAAAGAAATAAAAATAATTCCAAAAAGTAAACGTGGGCATCACACACCTTTTCTATAAATCTGCTGTGATGCTCCTGGGGCTAAAGCAAATTTTAAAAATGGAAGTTCCTAGGCCAGAGTTTTAGCTCAGTTGTTCTGGTGCCAGCCTAGCAAGTGCAAGGTCCTAAGTTTGATCCCAGGTAAACACATACAACAATCCCAGGCATGGTGACTCACACCCACCAGCAGTCAGTACCACACACCACCATGCCAGACGTGGTGACTCATGCCTATAATCCCAGCACCTGCAAGGCAGAGACAGAAGGATTGCTGTGAGTCTGAGGCTTGCCTGGGCTACATAGTGAGCTCAGGGCCAGCCTGAACTACAAAGTGAGACCCTGTAAATAAATAAGTAAGTAAGTAAGTAAGTAAATAAATAAATAAATAGATAAATAAATAAATATGTAAATCATTGAAGATCCGTCTCTCTCTGTCTCTCTGTCTCACATAAATACATGCACACACAGCTAAAAGTGAAGATTATGCAAAATAAAAGCCATACTTTAAATTGTGTACATTTAGTGAGTACAACTATGTCAAAAACTATGTAAAAAACTGCCATGTTTCCTTCTTTTTTATATCTTTCACGTTCTGTAATGAGATCCTTTATTCTTCTTATAACTCTAAAAACTAACGAAAAATAAATATTATGCATTTCTTAAAAAAAAAATTGTAGGGCCTGAGGGTTAGCTCAGTGGTTCTGGCGCCTGCCTCACAAGCGCAAGGTCCTGAGTTCGACCCCTGGTAACCACACACAATGCTGGGTGTGGAGACTCATGCCAACCAGCCATCAATACCATATACCACAGTGCCAGGTGTGGTGGGTCACGCCTGTCATCCCAGCACTCGGGAGGCAGAGGCAGGAGGATTGCTGAGTTCGAGGCTTGTCTGGGCTACACAGTTAGCTCAGAGCCAGCCTGAACTACAAAGCGAGACCCTGTCTCAAAAAAAAAAAAAAAAAAAACCTGTAGTTCTTCAGTTATCTTAGGCCAATGACAGCAAACCTTATAGAGAGCAAGTGTCCAAAGTGCTACACAAAACCAGTTATTTATTGCAAATTTCCAACACTGCAATTAAACCTGTATACTGACTTTTTAGTTTAGAAAGACCAATTGTTATCCAATGCTGGTCTCCTGGAAGCAACTTGGCCTACATGCAAAAGAGAGCGTTCTGCATGCCATAGGTTCAGCACCAAAGCCTTAGGCCCATTTCTAGGGTTTGGTAACAGTTCAAGATGATGGTCACTATTTTAGACAGAAATTCTCTTACTTGCAGAATGTTCTCTTGTATATCATTGTTCTAGATCCCTCCTTTCACATATTCAAGAAAATTAACTGACTGCACTAGCCTGAGTTCTTCAGGAAACAGTTGCTGAAGTCTGGTAACAACACTAGTTACATAATATGATGGTCCTGAATAAAACTTGATTTCATTTCATTAGTCAAACTACTCTACAGAAAATAATTATTAAGCAGAATCTACGAAGGTGAAACCTAACACTTAAATGTACTAACACCTTACCTGAAGTCACACACTAAATGAGAAGTCCAGAATTGAAACTGTATTTTACCTGTTTGTAAAGCACAGATCCTAATACTCTCTCCTCCCCTTAAAGATGTGAAAAAATGTGGGTTATAAAAACACACAGGTTTTGCCCTGCTGTTGGTTTTCTGATCCTAACTTCAAATTCTCTGCTATCTAAAACCAGCTGAAAGCTAAAAAATATTAAAATTGTCATTTTTATTTCTGTGGTCATTTGGGGGATAATTGGGTTCTTTACGATACTATGAAGTATGTGTGAAAAATATAATATAGAATTAAACATATGGCAAGATAAATACACATGTATATTATTAAATAAACACCACATGATAAATACACATGTATATTATTGGCCTAATATTATGTTCCAAATAAACATTTATAATATAGAAAATATTTAAAGTACAAAATGCTACAGACACAAGAGCTCATTTATATGAATGAGAAACTATGTAAGGAGAGAGAAAATATGTGAAGGGAAATTCAACAAAAATTTAACTGTGACTATTTCTGAGATACAAAGGATATTTGTATACAAAGGATATTTGTAAGGATATTGTAACCTATCAATTTTGCCTATCTTATTTTTCCAGTCTTTTATTATGAAAAGTTCAAATGAGCTTTTACACTTCAATATGGTTAATTTTATTTTATGATATATTTTATTTTACTTTTTGTAAGTGAATATATTAATGAAAATAACATTTCCAAATGAAAATGTTTAATGATAAGACTTGAGTTTTACATTTTAAAATACCTGAAATGTATGACTTTAATTTCTTAAAACTTTTAACTGATGCACAAAAACAAGTAATTTAGTATCAAGTACTATTTAATATATAAATTATGTAATCTTTTAATCAAGTTAACCATCTTTTGGCATTAAAACTTTCAAATTATTACTTTTAGATTTTTGAAATTTATAGTGAATTATTATTATCTATTGTCATCATGCAACTCAATAGTGCTCTAAGCTAAAAATATTTTATTGTAATAGAATTATCCTTCATGAAATTGAATGCTTTTTTATTTTTTAACCTATATTGGTGAGCAACCTGAGAAAAATGTACTGTGAAATATTAGAGTGAACTTTTGCTTTTCCTCAGGAAGCTAATAATGCCCTGTGGTCTCATATGATTGCAGATTGCTGAATTATACAAAGCTCAACAGTTTAACTTACCCAGACTTTTCAATAGCTCTCTCTACGCTGTGTTCTCCTACAATGGAACCATGGATTCACCGTTTTTTCAACTTACTTTCATTCTAGAAATTTTTCCTTCCCATCTACCATTAAGCAAATATACTCTTGACAAATATACTGTTTTGTAAAAAAAAATCTTGCCACATGAGTGTAGGCATTACTTGGGGAACTGTTTGAAATGAAGACTCCCAGACTCCACTGCACCATACTGATTTGGAATCTTTGTATTTAAAAAGTGTCCCAGTTTATCCATACAGATATTTTAGTGACTTTTTAATGCATAACAAAATAGCTATTGCAGTTAAATATTGCTAGAAATTTTAAAATATATAATTTGCTCTTCATTTTTAGACAAAGGCTTTAATCATTTTATATATCCTGGGGTTAATTTTATAGTCAGAGCAGAGTGATAAACCCCAAAGTTTCTAGCCTATTAGTAAAAAGACTTTGCCCGCAGGTATCAGGGGTGAAATGAAATGTTTAAAAATAGACTCCAGGAAACGAAAATTAAGATAGATTATGTATAGGTACAAATTCTTTACGTTAAACTTGATCATAATGTAAACATAAAATGTACCAATAAACTCAACAAAGAGGGAAAATAAACTTCAGGTTTTTAGAGAAGTTTTAGATTAACACTAGAATTTAGAAGCAACTATAGAGTTTCTATACACCCATGGAACGCCATATCTGTAGATCCCTCTCCACTGTCAATGTTTCCTATTAGTGTGGTACAGCTGCGACAATTGATGAACCTACTGTGATATGTGATTATCACTCAACGTTCATACTTTGCTCTCAAGTGCTCTGTTGGTGATACACATGCTATGGGTTTTGAAAAACATAACAACAGGTCTGTGTTACAGTATCTTACAGAACAATTTCAATCACTGAAAATGTTTTTTTCCATGCCTAAGTAGTTACCCTTTGCTTCCTTTGAACACTGATCATTTTACTGTCTCTGTAGCTTTGTCTTTCCCCAGGACATTTTATATTTGGATTTCTGCAGTATGGAGCGTTTTCATATTGGCTTCTTTCACTTAGTAATATGTGTTTAAGCTACATCAATGCCTTTTCATAGCTAGATAGGTCATTAACTTTTAGTACTGCATAGTATTTTGTTATCAGGGTATATCAGTTATTTCTCCATTTATCTACTAAAGGACATCTTTGCTGCTTCTAAACTTTGGCATTTGTGATAAAGTTGCTGCAAACATCTGTGTACAGGTTTCTATGGAGAAATGTTCTCAGCTTCTTTGGATAGGTACCAAGGAGTTCGGTTGATGCACTGTATAGTAACCGTGTACTTAGCTTTATAAGAAATTGCCCAACTGTCCTTCAAAGTGGCTCTAGCATTTTGCACTTCTACAATAAATAAGAGTTCCTGAAATTGAATTTTCATAGAGACTTTAATAGTTATTTCTTAAGGAAGCTTAGACTTTAGTCAGTGCTACTATTTTTAGAGACTATATTAAATGAAATAATACAATATAGTATTACTAACTATAGTAGTCATGTCAGACAACAGATGTCTTGAATGTATTCCTCCTGGTTAACTGAAATTGCATAACTTTTACTATGGTCAATAAGAACGTTTGAAAAATGCTTAGCTTGGGGATGTAGCTCAGTGGTGAAGTGTGTGCTTGGCATGTGCAAGGGCTCGAGTTTTCTACCAAGTACCAACAAAACTTAAAAGAAAAACATTGAACAAGAAGGACAACTATGCAAGGTAATACAAATATTCATTAGTTTATTTAGCCTGTTTAGAATATACAGAATATATATTTGGGAAATTTTCTGTCAATTTAGTAGTAGTACAAGAAAAACCTATTTGATGAAAACTAGATATTGGATTAGTACCTAATATTTATGTTTACCTGACATTACACAACATGTATAAGAAAAGCTTGTACAAATATCAATTAACACACAGACATTTGTTAAAAGACATGAACGGTATATAAATAGTTGCTATGATCTGAGTGTTGGTCTCCAAGAAAGCTCCTGCTGAAACTGAGTCCTCAAAGTCATATCTGATGGCATTCAAAGGTGGGGCATTTCAGAGGTAACTGAGGTGAAAGAGGCCATGCTACACTGGCAACTACATAAATAAGAAAAAGGCAGGGAGACCTCAGTTTACAAGCTCACTGTGTCTTTCCATGTGATGCTCTGTACCTCCTTAAGCCTCTGCGGAGTTCCCACCAAAAAGCAGGACCTCAGCAGATAGCACTACCTGATCCTAAACCTCCAAGCATTAAGAATTGTGAGCTGAATGAACCTTTACTCATTTTCTTTTTTTGAGACAAGGTCTCGCTTTGTAGTCCAGGCTGGCCCTGAGCTCACTATGTAGCCCAGGCTAGCCTCAAACTCAGCAATCCTCCTGCCTCTGCCTCCCAAGTGCTAGGATGATAAACCTGAGCCACCACGCCTGGCAAAACCTTTACTTTTCATATATTACTTAGTCTGTGGTACTCGGTTATAGAAACAACTACATTATTAAGATAATGACTAACTCCACTTGTAGTTTAGAAATTCTTAGAATTGCAGCAAGATCAGCTGCTAGCTATTAGTGGTAACTCTTTGTTTTAACAACTCAGTATCTCAAATTAAGTGAGCAATAGAAACAATCATAAGGCATTATTTCATTAAGAATTTAAATGCCTTCTGTTTTTATAATTTTACTGGAAGAAAATTATGAGACTATATAAAAAGATAGGTAACAATTGAGTTTTAATTTCCAACTCCAGTGCTAATTTGTCCATTAGTTCCTGCCCCAGCAATGTCAATCTTCACTGAAACTCTTTGCCCTTAAATAAACATGATGGTTGGAACTTCCCTGCATTTTCAAGAGTGGCCAGGACTGTTCTGAGGAGAGAATAGACTGAGGAGAAACAGAAAATTTTAAGGACCCAATAGTGTAAACGCAAAGGGTGGGTGTGGGATGAGGGTGAGGTAGGGAGTTACAGGTTCTGTTAAGGACTTGGCATTTTATGGAAATGTGAAGCCGACTGAATTTTGATTAGAGGAAAGAAACAATCTAATTTATAATTAAGGGGCTTTGTATATGTATAAATGTGTCATGTGTCCCCAGACTGGTGAAATCTTGACAGGTGGGTCTGTGTTATTTATATTTTGCATTGTCCTCATCACCTAGTGTTCAGCATTTAATTATACTGTGACTGAACAGTTTTCAATGGAGTATGGTTTGATTGATTTGGGCAGTTTAAGAAAAGCTTTTTTTATACAAATGTAATATAACAAATAAAACTTGGCTGTGCTCCAAAGTAAGAATTTCAGTTTTAACAAGCAAGGTCACTAATTTACTTCTAAAACATAACAGCATTTCAGTATTTTCATAGACCTTAGAAGTGGCATTTATTTCTGGATGCTCATTTTAAGTAACTTGGATTTTTTAGACCATAAAACTCAACGGTGTACATTCTGAACTGCTGTATGTAGGTAGTCAAGCTTCTGAAGATCATAAAGGTCCTCATAACAATTCCATTCTCTTCCATGTTGTAATAGTCAGAGCTTAATATCTTTTAAATAATGGGGGAAATAAAATGGTTCCTCCTTTGTAGTACATGAGCCCCATAAAGCCTGTCATCTTGTGACTCTAGATGGACTAGCTGACAGTTGCCTCCCCTACCTCAAGTTCATTTATTCAGCTGGTGTCCACTGAATAAAAATCGATATCTCTCTTTCTTTTGATGAAGTTGATCTTGTTAAATGATATATTAGGTTAACATAAACCAATGCCATTACACACATAGATTATTTAGCATTATGACAAATTGTATAAGCATTCAATGTATACATGACTTTGATTAATGTCCGATGCACATAACTTAGCAAGGCTAGTTCTACCTTTTGGTTTTGGACTTACAAGAGAGATTTTATGATGAGAAAGGCCAGATATTATCTAGGGCATTTTAACTGAATGGTCATTTCCTAAATAAATCTAAAGAGCTTTCTTTGGTTTAAAAATGATAATCTAATGTTCGCAAACTCAAAATTCACTGAAAAATTAAATTTCTCACTACAAACTAACTACTTTCATTTGTTGTCTCTATTTTGCATCTTTCTGATTTAAATTTCTGTTTTGTTTTAAACTTTAAGCCTTCGATGCAGCCCAGTGAACTGGGAAGGCCATGGGACTCAGGGAGTTCTGCATTTTACCAGCAGCCCTGACACTGAGGGGGCAAGCACCTTCCCAAAGTTCCTTAGCTTATCAGTCTGGATGTCTATAAAGTGGAGACTAAGGGTCAATTGTCACAAACATAAAATATCTGTATGTAATATATACATATATTATAGAAATAATATGTACATTTATATGAAATGCACATTCGTGCATATATATGTTCTTAAGTATCAGTTCTACACTAATAAGTTCTTCATATATATTTTAAATATCTGTCATATTATTATATGGACTATTGGTGCTTGTTAAATATTTGTTCCTAAGTTTTCCACTGATACATACGAATATATAATTTTGAAACAGTACCTATCACATGGTTTATGTATGGGACATTTTATTTTCAAACTTATGAAGATTTTGACAAATAAATAGCTAAACATTATCAAAGAAGATAACATATATAAATTAATATGGTAGTTTAGGAGTTTAACATTTCCAGGGTTTAAAATATCATGTTGCTTGTTCTTAGGCTTATCTTTAACAGTGTGGTCAAATGTTAAAGAAAAGATCAAAGAGGTTTCTTTTTATTGTAATATGCAATGTAGGTCATATGAGCCATTTCTTATTTAACATTAGCATTGGTGTGTACGGAATGGAAGAGTTACATAATAGTTTTAATCCTGGAGGAACAGTTTGTAGGAAAAATGGCAGGTCATCTCACAGGATCCGAGTTTGGGCTCTGTCTTTAGAATACACCGACTTTGATCTCTGGATCTTCTAATCATTTATGTGGCGGGCTAAGCAGACTACTTAACCTTCCCGGGCCTCAGTTACACCCCCAGGGAATATGAGATAGTGGCAGTGGTTAGTCCTCAGGTGCGCTGTACGGAGTCGTTTCCACGGACATACATGGCACCGAACCTGGCCCTTAGCAGTCTTGGTAAGTGATTCCTATTTTTTTTTTTTTTGAGACAGGGTTTTGCTTTGTAGTTCAGGCTGGCCCTGAGCTCACTCTGTAGCCCAGGCAAGCCTCGAACTCAGCAATCCTCCTGTCTCTGCCTCCTGAGTGCTGGGATGACAGGCGTGAGCCACCACACCCGGCACTGTGGTATGTGCTATTGATTGCTGGTGGGCATGAGTCACCATGCCCAGCATTGTATGTGGTTACCTGGATCGAACTCAGGACCTTGCACTTGCGAGGCAGGCGCCGGAACCACTGAGCTAAATCTCCGGCCCAGTGATTCCTATTCTTTTAGTAATTTACAGAAGACTGGAAACCAAGCTACACAAATTATAATAAAGATTTTCTTTTTACCAAGGGGCTAATTTTGGAGTCTCTCCTTTTTCCTGGAAATCAAATGAAAGAAAAAGAAAAAGGAAAAATAAACACAACTGCAGATTATATTTATATGATAACTAGGAGATCAAGCACACAAACTCGCAGTTTCATATACATTTCATCAAAAGTGAAACCACACAGAACTCATAGGATTGCGAAGGCACCAGGGCATGAGCGGGGAGAGCAGAAGTTTGAAGGCTGGCAGCTCTCGCACGTATTCAGCAAGTCGTTTCCTCCCAAATGAGAGCGTTTTGCTTGAGAGGAGATTGTTGTTGAGTATAATAGAACCTGAACAACGATCAGTATGAAAGAAAGAGATGCACATGTGTCCGGGAGCACAGAAGCAAAATGTGCCAGCAAGAAGCAGCTTGTAAAGAAAGGGCTCTGAAGGCAACTTGGGTGATCCAGGCTGCCAGGGAACGTTCGCCAGAACCAGGCTGGACTCTGAGAGCCGGAGAAGGGCTGGCTAAAGGGAAGGCTGTATTTTAAGACCTCTGCTGTCGAGACAACGAGGGAGCTATGAGCTGTGAAGCTGAGCGTGTTGTCCTGGCGCCCCAGCATCCCCACTCTGTGCTAGCTGTCTAGGAGAGTCCACCCCGTTAGATGCAAGAGACAAGGAGTGAGAAAACTGTGTCCACACACAAAGGCGCTGTAGGTTAAAAGATGAAAGAACAGCATATATTTCAATAGACAGTAGAAAACCCTATTTGGAAGTGGTTTCCACAAAGCAGTTGAAGCTGTAACTTAGCAATACGTAAGAACTAAAACAACTATCATAAAACTAAAAGAAAAAAATCTAAAAGAGTGATAATAGTTGTGCAGGAACAATACAGAGTACAATGGAAGAATTTGGCGAAGGTGACTGGAAAATTGTATTCATCGGAAACTGGAGGACATGCAATTGAAATCAGTGTGACTCATGAATAAACAGAGAACCCAAATTCTAAAATGAAGGCTAATTACAGTGTTCTCCTGACATTGTAAATAGTAACCACAGAAAGCACAGCAAGAGACAGAGAGGAAGTAAATGAAAAGCAGCCTATGGAACTAACAGCAAAAAGTAGAGATTAAAAAAGTAAAATCAGAGCTTCTTGTTGAAATATCTGGTCTATGCGTCTGGGGATGGGAACACAGGCTGAGCCGATGATGCCTTGTTTTCTAGAAAGAAAAGATAGTATTCATTAGTGCCAGAGCCACTCAGCCATGTGCCCAGCTGAAACACTGCTTCCTCGGGCTTCATGCAGCAAGAGGTGCATGTGGGTACAGTTCGGGTGACTGACATGCGAGTTGTAGTTTACTGGGAAAGCTGTCTTCTTCCGAGGCAGCTGTCACCCCGAGCTGCCTTAATCCTTGTCTTCTTGTCCATGAAATGATCATGAAACTAGTGGGAAGTGGCTGTCTCATACTCGAGGCAGGGTTTATGGGTAAAGAAGTCAATATTTTGGGGCAAAGTATGACAAAATGATGCAAAGAATTGAGTTATCTCTTATTTTCTGTTGATTGGTAGAATGCTTTACTGACAAACACTTGTCAAATTTAGAGGATCCAACCTGAATTAAACACTTCAGGGAGTCTCTGACATTAATTAAATTGCATTGTTAATGTTCATTCTTCTTTACACCATTTCCAATCCTTAAATATGTAGCCTAGCATTAATAGCTACTTTCCTTTGGGTGCTTCACTCCTTCAAAATGAATATTTTTGGAGAAACCAAAATGATCACGTGGCAAATCTCCTGCAGCAAGTTACATGAGGCGGTGCGCTGTAGGAGAATGAGGACAGAGTCCTGCAGCAGAGACCCTAGGTCTGAGTCTCATTTTAGACACTAAAGTCCGCGTGTGCATGGGGGCCTGAATGAAATCAACTTCGGCCTCTGTTTTCTCTACATGAATCGCAGAAAGCTCCTCGCATCATGGCCTGGCAGCAGGTGTTTCGCAATTAATGATACCAGAGATGGCCAGTCTGACATACTCTAGTCACCCTCAAAATTTCAACCTCAGTAACACAAATTATGTGGGGGATGGAAAGTTATTAACTGTGTTTTATAGACTATATTGGAGATTAAGTATGATACTCTACACAAACACAGAAGAAATGCCCAGTGAATGCTAGCTTTTAGGGTTATTATTTCTCCAAATAACTTACCTACTTTGGCTCTGGTTTCTTTGAGTCACCTTAGAAGGCAGAGAGTCCAGTTGAAGAAGATGACATTTGAGAGTGCACCTCAACCTTCCTGACAGTGTGTACCTCACTCAGAGTCAAGCCTCTGAAAGTTCCTTCTTTGTCAGCTTTGCAATTGCCTCTTTGGGGGCTTCTTGATGTGTGACTGCAGTGTGACTCCTACAGGCCTCCATACTGCTCCACACAGAGAGCACAGTTACACCACTGCCTCCCTCTCCACCAAGACAAAATTACCAGGGTCAGATAGAGTCATTTTCTGACGTCCAGGGTGCTGTAAACATCTAGATACCCAAAACACAGCAATGTTTGAAACATGCTTTGAACAGGAAGTATCTTGTGTTAATAGTAATTGGCCCATTGAGGCCATTAACATTAATGATTATAACTGATGTGGCCTGATTTATACCTGTCATGGTGTTTTCCTATTCTTGGCTCCTTTTATCTTTGCTTTTCCCCTTTCCACTCAGTTTTGTGTCTTGCTCACTAAATTCACTCTGCTAGGTCTCATGAGTTTGTGACCTTCATTGTTTTTCTCCAAGATATTCTTTAGAATGTTTTGGAGTGCGGTTTTAAAATTGAGAAATTCTCCAGGAGTTCTTTGTCATGAAAGTATCTATTTCTCCATTGATTTTGAATGATAGTTTTGCAGGATACATCGATCTACGTTGGAAGTTGTTTTCCTGCAATGCTTGAAACACTTCCCTCCAGGTTGTCCTTGTGTTGAGCATTTGCCTTGAAAAGTCTGCTGTAATCCTGATGGGCTTCCCTTTGTGTGTGTGTGTGTGTGTGTGTGTGTGTGTGTTTTTTTCTTTTCCCTAGCTACTTTCAGTATTTTGGTTTTTTGCTGGATATCTGGAACCTTGATAATTATATGCCTGGGTGTAGATATTTTAATATCACGGGCTTTTGGAGTCTTATATGCCTCATTTATCTGTATGTCCAATTCTTTTCCTTTTCCTGTGAAGTTTTCTGCCATTATATCTGCAGGTTTTTTGTCATTTGCACTGTCTCCTACTTCTTCACTGACTCCGATCAGCCTTATGTTATTTTTCTTTGAGTCATCTTGGAGCTGTTGGATTCATTTCTCATGGTCCCTTGTCATTTTCCATAAGTTCTTCCTTTCCTGTTCATTGGCTGTGAGCCTGTCTTCTAGGTCTAAAATTCAGTTTTCAACTTCGTTCATCCTACTTTGCAAACTTTTATTCTCCTTTTTTTTTTTTTTTTTGAGACAGGGTCTCACTTTGTAGTTCAGGCTGGCCCTGAGCTCACTATGTAGCCCAGGCAAGCCTTGAACTCAGCAATCCTCCTGCCTCTGCCTCCCAAGTGTTGGGATTACAGGCGTGAGCCACCACGCCTGGCTCATTCTCATTTTTGATCACCTGGACCTGTGCTGTAGCTCTTTATAATATTCCATTGCTTTTGTTATCTGAGCTTCTATGATGTTCCTGATCTCTTCTTTAATGAAGTCCTTCACAGTGGACAGCATCTCTGTTTTCATCTCAGAGATCAGTTCCGATTTCTATTTTAGTAGATCTGCTTTGTTACCAGTTCAGAGAGTCCTAGAGATTAAGCTTCCTTTTGCTCCATTTCCCTTTTCCCTGAATTTCCCTGTGGTGGTGATATTTGTGTCTGTGTTCTTGAATATTTTCTCATTTCTGTTGTTCTGGAGAACAATGTAAATCGCTGCGTGACCTAAGTGACGCTTACCCAGACTCCTGCAAACAGGAATGGAGCTCCCCTGAGGCTTCTGGCCTGAGTCCAATGGTGGGTAGGCAAGTGTCCCCTGGGGTGGATGGTTGTCCCCACTGGGTGGCTGGCCTGGGTCCGGTGGCAGGCAGGCCGCTTGCAGGCAGCGGAAGTCACTGCACAGCCTCTAGGACACTTGCCCCGACCGGCCCCAGGGTGGATGGAGGTCCTTGGGTCAGCTGGCCTGAGTCTGGTGGGGGGCTGGCTGCTTGCAGGTGGTGGAAGTCACTGCGCAGCCTCCACTGTGCTAACCCAGATTCATTCAGGGGGAGTGGAGCTCTCAGGGGCCATCTAGTCTGGGTCCAGGAGAGGGCCAGCCGCTTGCAGGCAGTGGAAGTCACTGTGCAGCCTCCTCTGCGCTTGCCCAGACTCACACAGGACTCTTGTGTTAATATTAAATATAAGTAAATGTTTCAAATTTAGAAAATCATGAAAAAAATCCCTAGCATCTAGTTTTTCTGGAACAACAGAAGGATTTCCTATTCAATTTTTATGACTAGCATCAATATTGTACTTTTGAGTACCTCTTGTGTATATGCTTATTCTCTCTGTCTTTCTGAATGAATAAGGAGTCTTAGACAGAAATGATACTTTAAGACTTTTATTTAAATAGTGAATATTTGCAGTACATTAAATTTGCATTCGTCTTGGGGAGTGGGTATATGTATATAACATATTTTAATTCTTTTTTTATTACTCTTCACCTCTGTCTCAACCTGCCTCCCTCAGTTTCTAGATCCTTTTAACCCTTTTCCTTATTATTATTATTACTTGGTTCATGTTTGTGACATATAATGTTTATATTCATTGTAGATATTTGGAGCATGAACATGACACAGTTTAAACATCTTTATGATCATTTCTCCTCCTTCATCCCCTCACCCCAGTTTCTTTGAAATTTACCCAACTATAAAAGATCTGTGTCCTTGTATTCTTTTATCAGTCTTTTATTTTGCTTTTTATTTACATTTGCCTTACTCAAATGAGAGAAACTATGATATTTAAGCTTGTGTGTCTGATTTATTGTACTTACTATTATGTTTTCAAGTTGTATCCATTTTTCCCATTAATGCTCAGATTTATTCTTCTTTATAGATGAGTAGTAGTGCATTCTGTGTAGATACACTTTCTTTATCCATTTGTCTGTTGATTAACATTTAGGCTGCTTTCAAAATTTAGCTGTTGTGGATTGTGCTGCATTGGAATGCATGTATCAGTGCAATATGATGTCTTTAGCTCTCTGCCAAGGATAAGTAGAAGAATAGCTGGGCCAAATGGAACTTCTAATTTTAGTTCTCTGAGAAGTCCCCATAGTGATTTCCATAATAGCTATACTAGTTAATATTCCCACTAAAGATGGAAAAGTTTCTTTTATCCCTGCCAACATGCTAATTGTGGTTATTATTTTATTTCTTGATAATTGCCATTCCTTCTGACTCTTAAAAAGTTTAATTTCAGGGTTGTTTTACTCTGCATTACTGTAATAGTCAGAGTATTTTTTTTTTTTTTTGGACGGGGTCTCACTTTGTAGTTCAGGCTGGCCCTGAGCTCACTATGTGGCCCGGGCTAGTCTCAGACTCACAGCAATCCTCCTACTTCTGCCTCTAGAGTGCTGGGATAATAGGCGTGATCCACCACACCCTGCATTGTGGTATGTGGTACCAGGGATCGAATTTGGACCTCAGCACTTGCGAGGCAGATGTGGGAACCATTGAGCTAAATCCACAGCCCAAACATGTTTTGAAAATGTTTATTGGCCATTTGTAAATATTTTTTTCTGAGAACTGCCTATTCATTTCATTTGTCCATTTTTTGACTGGGTCTTTCATTTCAGGTTGTTTGATTTTGTGAAATCTGTCTATAGATATTAGTTTCCTGTCTCAGGAAGACCTGACAACTTTTCCCCATTCTGTACATTGTCTCTATTTTGTTGATGTCCTTTGCTAGGGAGAAGCTTTTAAATTTTAAATAATCACATTTATTTATTACTGCTATTATTTCTTGTGCAATTGGAGTTCTGATCAGTTTACCCAAACTGATGACTTCAGAATTTTGCCTATTTTTTTCCATAGGTTGTTTCTGCTTTAATGTTTAGATCACTGACCAAGTTTCATTGTACTTTAGTGTATGGTGAGAGTTATATGCCCAATTTAAATCTTCTGCATATAGATAACCATTTTTCCCAGCACCATTTTCACTGTAGAATTCTTTTATTTCCCTGGGGCTATAAATTTAACTCAGTGGTTCTGGCACCTGCCTAGCAAGTGCAAGGTCCTGAGTTTGATCCCCGGTGACCACATGCAGTGCTGGGCATGGTGACTCACTCCTGTCATCCCAGCACTCAGGAGGCAGAGGCAGGAGTATTGCTGTGAGTTCAAGGTTGGCCTGGGCTACACAGTAAGTTCGGGGCCAGCCTGAACTACAAAGGAGATCCTGTCTCAAAAAAATATTTTATTTCCTTGATTAAAATAATTTCTGGGTATTTAATTTTTCATGATGCTATTATTCTCCTAATTTCTTTCCTTTGAGGTAATCATTACTGGTGTACAGGAATGGTATTTATTTTTGTGTGTGTTGACTTTGTGCCCTGGTACAGTGATGAAATTAGTCATCAATTCTGAATCTTTTGTTGGGTCTTTTGGATGTTCCATGTAGAACATTGTGTCATCTGCAAATAATGATAATTTTACTTCTTTTCTTATGATTATCTCAATTTCTTTCTATTGCTGACTGCTTTGACTAATGTTTTGAACACTGTGCTGAACACATGTGTTGATAGTGGATATCCTTTCCTGTTCTTAATTTTAGAGGAAGTTTTCTGTATTGCCCATTCCATATGGTAGCCTTTAGTTTGTATTAAATGGGTTTTCTGAGAATTATTTAAGGTCTTGCTATACCAATTTTCAGGATTTTTATTGTAGTTGGGTATTAGATTTTGTCAGAAACTATAAAAGAGTCACTGTAAATTTTTAAAAATTTAAACCTTCACCATATTTTTTATCACACTTCATATAACATGTTGGTATGAAAGTGAATAAACTGGACCCTTCTATATTGCCAGTGGAAATGTAAAGTGGAAACATATGTGGAAATTATTTTTCAGTTCCTAAACTCTTGTTGGTAATAAAGTCACTACATGACAGCAATTCCAATTATAGGTTTATGCCCAAGAGAACTGAAATCATATTAGTCCAAAAATAATTTTGTAAGTATTATTGACAACATTATTACTAGCTAAAATTAGAGATGCAGATGAAAACAACACTGAAATTTCATCTCACACCACAAAGAATAGCTGCTATTTTGAAATTAGTCAGCAACAAATGCTGGCGAGGTTGTGGAGAAAAAGTAACCCTTCTTCACTGTTGGTGGGAATGTAGACTGGTACAACCACTATGGAGATCAGTGTGGAGATTCCTCAAAAAACTAGGATTAGAGGTTCCATTTGACTTTGTTATTCCCCTGCTTGGGATACACAAAGGAATTACAAGATTCCTATCACAGCGATATATGTGCACCCATGTTTCTAACAGCTCAGTTTGTGACAGCTAAATCTTGAAAACAACCCAAATGCCCGTCAACTCTAGAATGGATAAAGATGTGTTTTTTAAAAAATAAAATGGAATATTATTCTGCCATAAAGAATGATGAGGTTGAGTCATTTATACTCAAATGGACATTCCTTAAGGACATACTCATAAGTGAAATAAATAAGTCACAGATGTGTAAATATCATATCTTTTCTCTGGGGTGAGAAACTGAAGTTGTAAATATGTTCTAGAATGCATGATCAATATTATGACACAGTAAATATTCAAAGGGAAATCGTGTCTAGGGGTAAATAGTGAGGAGAAAAATTGTTGATTAAAGAAAAGAAACAGCTTGTGTATAGATGGAGGGGGGTTGAAGGGTGGGTACAAGAAGGGAAAAATGAGAAGTTATTTCATATACTGGTACAAATTCTCAATGAATGTTGAGTGTAATTGTGATGTGTATATATAATGTACCAATTAAAAAATAAATAAAATTTTTAACAAATTGGAAAACAGGGCCGAGCATGGTGGCTCTTGCCTGTAATCCCAGCACTCGGGAGGCAGAGACAGGAGGATTGCTGAGTTCGAAGCTTGAGCTCAGAGCCAGCCCGAACTACAAAGCGAGACCCTGTCTCAAAAAAAAAATTGGAAAACAACCCAAATGTCCATCAATTCTGAATGGATGGGTAACAATATGTTACAGATATATAACAAAATATTGTTAGTCATAAAAATAATGACATATTGCAAAATTCTAAACATAGATGAATCTTGAAAACAATATGTCAAGTGAAGAAATCAGATTCAAAAGTCAACATATTATGTGATTCCTTTCATGTGGGATGTCTACAACAGGAAAATTCATGGAAACAGAAAGCAGATTTGTGGTAGTTAGGGGTTGAGGAGAATTGTAATGGAATAGGGACTGTTTAATGAGTGCAAGATTTTATTTGGGCACAAGGAAAATATTTTTGAATTAGAGACTGATGGTGGTTGTGTAACATTGTAAGTATACTAAAATAACTGAATCACACATTTTCAAAGGGCTTGGAAGAGGGATTTCATGTTATGTGAATTTTTATATCCAAGGCATACTATGCAAAGTTATAGAAGTATGATTCAGCAACCAAATAACCTGTTTAAAGAAGAAAAGGAACAGCAATAGATAAAAAAGCTGCCATTCGAATATGAGAAATTCATTGGTTTCTTCAAATCAAAGAAAAATATGGGTGTTTAAATTATTTGTTATACTGATGCTCAGGTAACTGCAACCTAAGGGCACCTTCATTTCTGAGAATTTAATTTATATGTCATCCTTTTCTATTCCCTTCCCCATGGAGTCAGCATAACTATGGGTCTGTGTGAGAAGTAGCTGCATCTTCTCTCGTGAGCATCTCTTGCCACAACCATCTCATAGGCCCTGTGCCTGAGCAAGTCACATCAGACTCATATTCAGTCATGGTCATGGCTCAACAGATAAAAAGCAAGCCATGCTTATGAACAAAATTATAACCAACTTCTGATAAGATGCTAGGGACACAAGCCCGTGCCTGGGTTTGGATATGTCCTATTCTCTATTTTAATAACTGAGCTGACTGAATTCATGAACGTGATTTATGTTTATTAAATGAATGGATCACGCAGAACAGAATAGTCAGGTAGAATGACAGATGACAGAATTTAGTGTTAAAAAGATGGATTTAGCTGCTAAGAGTAGTGAGGTAATACAGTAAGGATACATATGAATTTCTTCATTCAGGGTTTGTAAAACCTAAGTGCTTACATAGGAACTTTAGAGAAACTCACTTAAGTAGTAGTATGCAACAATGACAACAGAAACAGCGGCAGAAACAAAAAATATGCAAACAAATAAGAAATCAAAGATAAAGCTGTCAAACTTAGTAGGAATCCATGAAGTTTACTGCCTTAAAGCTCAGTTTTAGAAAATGTGTTATCTTGGAAGTTGAAATATATTTTATAAATACTCCAGCAATATTTTTTAAATACAATTTTGCTCTGCAACAAATTTACTTTTATAAAAATAATGAAATCTGGCCAGTATTAATTTTACTTTATCTTACCAACAGTGAGTAGAGAATGTGCTATTTCATTTCATTGTCTCAATACAATACTTATCACGTATCTTTCTGGTAATAACTTTTCTAATTAGGTGTGAGATGATATCCTTTGTGCTTTTGCTCTGCAATTTCCACATTATTGGTAATGGTGAACATTTTCTCATATGCATGGTGTTCATTTGTATATATTCATTTGAAATATGGCTTTAGATTGTTTTTGCCAATTTCTAAATTGGGTTACTTGTGTTCTTGTCATTGGGTGATTGGAATGCTTTAGTACTTTGGGTAATAACTCCTTAGCAAATAAATGGTGTGAAAATATTTTCTTTTGATTTTTTTTGTGGTTTATCTTTGTCCTGCTGATTGTTCCGTTGTTGTTGCTATGCAGAAATGTTTTTGGCTTGATGCAACACTATTTGTTTATCATTACTTTTACTTTTGTTGCTTATACTTTTGGGATCCTCTGCACAAAGCCAGAATTCTTCATAAATGTAAATGTTATCTTTTGTTGCCTTTGTGTGTAGCTTGTGGAAAAGGAGTAGTAATCAGATTTTCCATCACATATGAAAAAGGGTAAGTTGTAATTCTGAGAGCTGATGAAGAATTGTGTTGGATTGACGTTATGAGTGTGCATTTGGACAGCTGAGCTAGAAGTAAACATTGCGAGAAAGTTTTGAAGGAAATAGAGAATTTAAGTCAATAAAAATAGAAATCAAGTTGTTCAAATAAATGAATAAGCAACTTACTCATTAGCAAATGGCTGTTTGTCTTTATGAAGCATTCCATATTCTCCTTCCTCATTGATTCTTCTTCAATAAAGACTTGTGATGTAAAGAAAAAGTGAACAGTAAATAAGCAAGGGTCCTCACCTTAAAGGTAAATTTTTAAATTTAGTGTTTTGAAACTGTAAAAAGCCTGCTCAAATGATCTATTTTTCCCACTTCTCACACTTTTTTCCTCTCTACCTGGGTGGTTTGGTCTTATCTGGTTTGTGCTATTTCCTCCCTTATTCAATATATGATTTTTATTTGTTTGTGTGTCTTCATAGAAGTGAAACATAAGGGCTAAGCTGTAAGGTAAAAATTAGGTGTCAGTCTTTTGTTTGCTGAAATGGTAAATAGATGTTTTATGGTTATGGGGCTCTCAAATCTGGAAAGCCACTCATCCTCCTTTGATTTTGGCTTACACATATTTTGATCATATATTGCCTTGTACTCTGCATGATGAATATGGTTCCTGCATCACTGAGTAATAAACAATATATTTCTTTTCTGTGCCTATTAGATATATCTCCAGAGCAGGTAACTGTAAATATTTTTTCTGGGGCAGGAAATGAGGTAATTCTGACTCAGCAGTATACCAACACTATGCTCTAACAGAACTGCACACATTTCATTTATTTTTACAATACCTATTTGCTGTTATATTGTAAACAAAATGCAACATTAGTAATATAATAGATATGTTATTAAACTGTCACTAGTGCTAAGAACATATTCATTAACGTAAAAGAACAACCTTTATTCAAATAAAACATCACCATCTACAACTTGTGTTAGGTTGCACAAATAATTTAATCTTCCTCATTTCTATTTCCTCATGTAATAACATTTATATCAAATTCTAATTTTTCAAACACATAGTTTTCAGGTTACATGCAATATTCTTAACCTTAAGGACCTAAGGAAAATGCAAAGTAAAACCACAATGATCTATCATATCACATAAGTTATCTATTATTATTATTTTTAAATTAATTATTTATTGGTACATTTTATATACAGCTCACAACCTTTAATCTTAGTTAAGATGTCTATTATTAATTACAACATTAAAAAACACGCGTGGGCTAGCCAGGCGTGGTGGCTCACACCTGTAATCCCAGCCCTCGGGAGGCTGAGGCAGGAGGATTGCTGAGTTCAAGGCTTACCTGAGCTACATAATGAGCTCAGCTCTAGCATTAACTACAAATTGGGACCATGTCTAAGAGAAAGAAAGAAAGAAAAAAAGAAAGAAAGAAAGAAAGAAAGAAAGAAAGAAAGAAAGAAAGAAAGAAAGAAAGAAAGAAAGAAAGAAAGAAAGAAAGAGAGATAAAGACAGAGAGAAAAAAAGAAAAAAACACTTGTGGTCTGCAATACCAAGAAATAAGAATCACAGGGAAAGATCCCACCAAAAAAGAAAACTACAGGCCAATCTCTCTAATGAACATTGACGCAAAAATCCTCAATAAGATACTTGCAAACAGAATACAGAGAGTTATTAAGAAAATCATACACCCTGATCAAGTCGGATTTATCCCAGGGATGCAAGGCTGGTTCAACATATGTAAATCAATCAATGTAATACACTATAT
>PVIC010008436.1:0-48091 GCA_004025085.1 Thryonomys swinderianus
TTTTTTAAAATTAATCTTTATTTTACAATGAATTGTTTTTATTTAATTTAAAACACTTGAGGAATGCATTTGGTGAAGCAATAACTTTTGTCAAACTGCAGTGTCACTTTTACTGGTACTGAAGATTGAACACAGGACTGTAACACTCAGCTATATATCCAGCCTTTAAAAACTTTTTGTTTGGAGAATGGGTCTTGCTCAGTCACCAGATTGTCGAGGCTAGGTTTGGATTTGTAGTCCTTTTCCTCTCAGCTTGATGGACAGTTAGGATTACAGGTCTGCTCCTGCATGGCTAGCTTCATGCGACATCCTAATCAAAGAGTATTTGATAAACATGTTTCGTGTTAATAGTTTAATCTACTTAGTCATATACCTTAAGGTAATCAAGGAGAATATTATAATTTCATTCAGTGACACTTTTATAAGACAGTATAGTTAAACTGAGGGCTTTGATGAAAGCTTCATCTATGAAAGTCTTTACTACCAGTGTACACAACAATCATAAGATTAAAAATCATTTCTAAAGGCTGGAGGTATAACTTGGTGGTTGGACACATGCTCAGCATGTGAAAAAGACATTTTAAATAGCATTCAGCTTGCGAACCTCTTACGGGGGAATTCAGATGGAGGATGAGATTTTCTCTCTTTGGCTTTTCCTCTTTCCATAGGCTGCAGACTCCAGAGGTAACAACTGTTTACTAAACTCCTCCATTACTCTTGCGCTTCGCATCCACTAGGTGCAAATCTTATAAATGTACCTATTCCTGGTCTTGTAGATCTGCCTGTTTTATTATCAGCAGCAACCTACTTCCTGTTATTTCTGTCCCACTCTAAGGTGAATAGCCTCCAAACTGGGTCCTTCCATGCCCAATTTGGACCGTTCTGTACATAGAAGATTAATGCTATAGGTGAGAGTGCTCAAAGCAAACACTTTGATGACATAAGTAGTTAGGAGAAACGTGGTGAAATGATGTTGGAATATAGGTTTGGCCTCAAAGTAATTCTGCAGTTATCTTCACACATTTCTCTCTATCTTTAAAGTAACCAAGTGGACTGGTTCCGTTCTGTGTTTGAACAGAGATACTCTCATTGATCATTTGTTTATTCTCCTCCTACTCAGTCCCTGTTTGGTTTTATTTACATGTTGAAATTCCATGTTTCTTCATCACTACTTAGTAACTAACACTTTTTCTGTTAGTGCCAAATTAATGGAAAATGTGCTTTATAGTCTTAAATATTTTGCATCTATTTCTGTATAATTAACATTTTGATTTATTATTAGTATTTGTAGTCTCTGAGTGAGATTATAAACTCATTGAGAGAAGAGATTGTATTTTTCTTGCCTTTTCACTAACAATGCTTTATACAAGCCAAAGCTCTCAATATATACTAGAATAAAGATGAATTAAATTTGACATATTTCGCTGATTTGGGTTCTACTTGGACGTAACTTTTGAGTTTTTGAGACTTTCAGCTTTTCACTGTTGTCTTGAGAAACACTATTTCCATCATAAAAACTTTAAAATAAATATAGAATGTGACACTTGCCCTAATTTTTTTCTTCCAGTGATAACATGTATTCAAGATGTTAATTCTTATGAGGGCAACATGTTGATGGTATTGCTGGAAGTTTTGGAAAACATATTCCAAGCATGCAATTGTCTTTTTTTAACTATTATGGGAAGTAGATTTGAGGCTTAGCAGCTATCTTCATTGTTTAGTGCTATCTTCATTGTTTTCTTTTTTAAAGGATATATTTGAAATAGTCTACTATAAAATAATTCCTTTCTTTTCCTTACAGCCATCATGTGTAACACTCTTCTTATTTTGGATCTATTACCACTTTTCTGCTTTTGCATTTTAGGACATAATCTTTTGCTCTTAGAGGAACAGATTGAGTTTGTCTAAGTGTTCTAAGAAAGCATTCTGTGTATTAGACCTCATTGTGACATAAGTAGAAAAGTATCACTTACAGACAGCTGCTGTTGTTACCCTCAAAAAGAAAGAAAAAAGAAAGAGAAAAGAAAGATACAAAGGAAAGAAAAAAGGCCTCTTTTAAAATTTGCTGAATTCATTGACTCTGTTTCCTGAAGTGTAGAGTGATATGGCCAGCTACCTAAATAATGAAAGTTACAATAAACCTGTGTCCCACTAATACTCCCTTGATATTAAACAAGGGCAGTTTTGTCTTTAAAATACTAACCCGTTTATTCTTATAACATTCAATCTCTTCTAGGAATTTCAACTGTTTTTGAACTTATAGATTGTTTCGGATTATTCACAGTAAGTGGCCTGTTTCTCCTGGAGTTTTCTTTGAATTGAGAAGCTCCCCAGGGATGCCAGAGGGGAAAGGAAAGGAAACAAACCTGACTCACCACCTTCTATTTAGTTTACAGTTGAAAGTGAGTAATAGAGCTCTGTGACCAGTAACATGACCTTCAAGTCGTAAGTGCTCCATGTGGACTTGGAGTTAGGAGCATTTTAATTCAGGTTCTAGTCTTGCCCAATATAGGGCTTCATTCATCCCTTTGTCTTTTCGCAGTCTTATTTGCAGCAATAACACTAAACAACTTCTAGAGATGGCATGTTGATTAAATTCCATAGATTTACGGTCTGCTAAATTTTAACATTCAAATATATTAACGTTAACTGCTTATACTTTTTAAAGATGGCACTTATTTGTGCATATATATCATACAAATCTGGTATTATCTATATTATTAGCATTCCTGAAATTTTAACTCTCACATGGTTTCACTCTATTTTAAAAGACAAAGTGATGCTGTCTTATTTTCTTTTGGGTCACAATACACCTAAGGTTACAGTCTTACCTTAAATAATAATATCAGCAATGGGCCAATTAGGACAAGAATAGTTATTCCTCATCATTCAGATGCCAAGAATTTCTACTTCACTCTGCTGCAGAGGCTGGTACTCACCCTGCAAGGGAAATGTCCTGAGATGGTGTTTTAGGAGAATCTGCTATTTTTAGAAATCCTTATATTTAAGCAATTCTGATGGAAAAACAAAAATAATGGTGTCTGAACATTGAAGTTTGGAAATAATTATTCTCTTTTTTCTCCAGGTTAAGTAACAAGCTATGCTTATGATCCATATACCCAGAAAAAGACTAGTCCTGTAATATTCATTGAATGCTTTCAAAATCTTTGGAAGTGACAGAGGAGAACACAAGAAAATATGACTTATGCATTCAACTGCCTTTATTAAAAGACCAGATCTGCCAAGGATGTTCTAGATACTGTCATTTAATATATTAATGTCTTAGAAGGAGATATATAAATGTATACTTCTGCAAATTATATGGGATTTTCTTATTTAAATGTAATCTTTATACCTGATTTACACTAGAACCTTCTATCCAAACAGATTTTTTTTTTTTGAGATAAGGTCCTGGTTTGTAGTTCAGGCTGGCCCTGAGCTCACTATGTAGCCCAGGCAAGCCTGGAACTCACAGCAATTCTCCTGCCCCTGCCTCTTGAGTGCTGGGATTACAGGCATGAGCCACCATGTCTGGCACTGTGGTATGTGATACTGATTGCTGGTGGGCATGAGTCACCACACCCAGCATTGTGGTATGTGGTTTGGGGGATGGAACTCAGGACCTTGCACTTGCAAGGCAGATGCTAGAACCACTGAGCTAAATCCCTGGCCCCCAAACAGATTCTTTAAGTTTTGAGAAGTGATGGAAAATAAGTGGTCACTTCCATCTGAACAGTTCTGAGAGGTATTTAGAGCTTGAAAAGAAATCTTGAGATTTTATTAGTTTACTTCATAAAACAGATTTGGACTGAGTAAGCCCCCCATCTCATATTCTCAAAACCAGCTTATTTTTGTAATATCAGACACAGATCTCTTTTGTGAGTGAGCTATTGATAAGATGACCCTGAGAATAGCATGGCCTAATGCATCTCTACCTCCTCAAGGGAAACCCCTTGAGCTGGAGCAAACCAAGTTGAGAGAAAAATAGTTAGAGCCACTTTTTTCAAGAGTTATTTCCCTATTGGGTACATATTATAAACTCAGGAATACTTCCTTAAGTCAGCCTATGTATTATTCATGTTCATGTCACATGGACAAAAAGCCTCATACCTGCAATTTAAAGGAGGAAAGATTTATCTTGACTCATAGTTTCTGAAGGTTCAGCCCGTGGTTGACTGGTGCTATGGCAGAAACAGTATGGAAACAGGGCTTGGCCAAGGAGAGCTGTTCATCCCATGACATCCAGAGAACAGAAAGGAAGAGCAGGGACAAGCATATACCTTTTGTGACCCTGCTTTCAAACAGTATATTCAGATATGAACTGATCAGTTGATTAGTTCGCTAATGAGTATAGCACAGCCATGATCTAGTCACCTTTTAAAAGCATACTTCAGAACAGATGGGACATTTTGAGGGACATTTTAGATCTAAACTGTAATATTCCACCCCTGGCCCCCAAAAGACTCAATGTTTATCTCATTATCAAAATGTATGTAGTTCATTTCTAAGAGTACTGATATCTAATATTACCAGCATTGCTGAAAAATCCAAAGTCTCCTCTGAGACTTTAGGGAAACTTTTAGCTGTGAGTCCATTTAAAAAATGAAAAAAAAGTTAAATAAATACAGTATATAATAGCACAGGAACATTTCTATGAGAAAAAGCAGAAAAAGGAATAAAAAAGAACTTGAGCAAAGTAAGACTGAAAACCAGTAAGGCAAACATTAAATACCTGCATGTCTAGGACTCAGGGCTTATGGGAGTAAGATGTGAGTTTCAGATGGCTCAAGCAACCCTGTCCCATGGTTTTCATTGTTTCAGCTCATATGACCTCTCCATTGGACTGGGTCTGCTCACTGCTTGTAGCTTTCCTTGGGAGATATTCCACATCTCTAACTGCTCCACATACCTGGGATATCCACTGTGGTCGTGGTGTCACTCTTAGAATTTCATATATCACCCTCTCCTTGGCTTCTGACTGGGACTGGGGCTTTGTCATACCACAATACTTAGCCTTCTAGGCCTTCCTTTGCTACCTATATAGAAGCCTCCATGAGCTGTAACTTGCAGTGTGTGTTCCTCAAGAACCAGCACCACAAGCTGGACGTGGTGGCTCACGCCTGTAATCCCAGCACTCAGGAGGCAGAGACGGGAGGATTGCTGAGTTCGCGGCGGCTTGCCTGGGCACCATAGTGAGCTCAGGGCCAGCCTGAACTACAAAGCGAGACCCTGTCTCAAAAAAAAAAAAAAAAAAAAAAAAAAAAGAACCAGCACCACATGGATGTGGACAGTTAGTTGTGTCTGGAGCAGTAGTTTGCCTCTCGTGGACCATAGGTGCAGTAGCCTCTTAAGTTCCTGGGTCTGAAGCCAGGGATTCACTTCCCAAGGTGGCCCTCAGTAAGGAAGGCACTCTGGATCTCTCTTCATAGTCTTTCAAAGGAGTTTCTTCTCTTACCCTTTTGAACCTGTGGTGGGTGGATGCTAGCCAGTTCTTGAGATGTGTTAACTGATCTTTCCTATTGTATATTGTCATAATGCAAATCACTTGGCTTCTTTTTAATGGCTCTATTTTACTTGACTCCAGCATTATAGATGCTTCCTTTCTGGTCAGTCAGCACAGTTTTCATATTTGTTCGGTTTTGATTCTTATAGATCTGGATAAAAGCAGCCAGTAGTACCCATGCCACAGCCTGAATACTTGCCTGTCTTGAAATTTCCTCTGCTAGATTAATTAGCTCACAGTGTTTGAATTCAGCCTTTCTGACTCTTAGGAAATGGGCAAAACAGACACAGTCTTTGCCAGAATGTAAAGAACATGGCCTCTAGTCTGTTTCCCAACAGAGTCCTCATTCCCATCTGAAACCTCATGAGCCTGACCTTTCCTGTCCTTAGTCTTGTCATAATTCTGATCTTCTGAACTCCCACCACAGTTGCCCATCACACTCCTCAAATAGTGTTCTAAAGCTTCTAAACTTCTGTCACAAACCAGTCATGAAGACTGCTGAGACTCATGGTCAGGTAGAGTTAAAGCAGTGACCCCACCTTCAGGACAGTTTTCTATTTTAGTTGTTTTCCAATAACTGGGATGAAATACCAAACATCTGTAACTTGAGGAGGAAAGGTTATTTGGGTGGACATTTTAAATCTAAACCAAAACAGAACTAAATATTTTATATGAGTACAGTGATGCATGCTAATATAGAGTACCTTCTCATTGGCAGCTCATTTATATATCCATCACCTTAAATAGTTACTATTTGCATGTATGTGGCAGAATATTGAAAATACACTTTTATGACACTTTCAAGTAGGTGGTACGGTATCATTAACTATAGTCACCATGTTGTACCTTAGATGACCAGAATTTATTGATCCTATATCATTAAAACTTAAACTTAGTACTTTTTGAACAATATCTCCCAGTTTTCTCCACCTTTACTGTTACAGGTTTTGGAGTGCTGAAATCTCTTTCTGGAGGAGGTTTCTAGGTTCTTTTTGTCCTGAGGAAAGAAATGGTCAAGACCAGGATAAACTGTAACAGAATTTTATTAATGGTAGGAAAAGAAACGGCCTGCAGGGCAAATCTGAGCCCGGGTCAAAGAAGAGAAATACACCCTACATCATGGGCTGGGCCACCATGGAAGAGTGAACACAGGGGGCCGGAGATTTAGCTCAGTGGTTCCGGTGCCTGCCTCGCAAGCGCAAGGTCCTGAGTTCTACCCCTGGTAACCACATACAATGCTGGGCGTGGAGACTCACGCCCACCAGCCATCAACACCACATACCACAATGCCGGGCGTGGTGGCTCACACCTGTCATCCCAGCACTCGGGAGGCAGGGACAGGAGGATTGCTGAGTTCGCGGCAGCTTGCCTGGGCTACATAGTGAGCTCAGGGCCAGCCTGAACTACAAAGTGAGACCCTGTCTCAAAAAAAAAAAAAAAAAAGGGAACACAGGGGCAAAAACTCAGTGGAAACCATTCTTTTCGTATCTCCCACTGTTCAGGCTGAGGTCAGGTTTAAACAACCCTGTGGAAAACTTCATGTTCTCATGAGAAGTCCATGTGTAGGACTTTGGGAATTGTTCTGTATGTGTTGGAATTTTTGTAATTAACAGGTCACACCTACTTTCCCAGCCAGCTTTGCCATACTCTAATCTCCTGTTTTTACTACCTGTGTGAGTCCTTAACCTTTCGGCTTATATGATTTCAGCATTTTCAGATTCCTTGTATAACTGATATCATGTAGTATTTGTGTTTCTGTGCTTGTCTTATTTTAATTTGCCTAGTGTCCTTAGAGTTCATCCAGATTGTTGCAAATGGTAGGATTTTTTCTTTTTAAGGTTTAATAATATGTATCATACTTCTTCATCTATTCATCTTTCTGTCATCACTTAAGTTGATTCTCTATGTTGGTTATTTTTAATAACTTCAATGCTGATACCACTGAGATATTTCATTTCACTGGACATATATGCATAGGTGGACTTGTTGGAGCCTATAGTATTTCCATTTTTGGAAGAATCTGAGAAGGGTTGGTATTATTTTTCTTCATTTTTTAAAAAATCCAGAAGGGTTTTCTCTGTTGGGATGTTATTGACTACTGATACAACCTTCTTCTTCCTTAATGGTCTCTTCATATTTTTATTTCTTTATGATTTGATCTTGATATGTTACATTTGTAGGAATTACTCATTTCTTTTAGGTTTTCCAGTTTGTTGGTATATACTATTCATAGTAAACTCAAGACTTTTGTATTTCTGTGGTATCAACTGTAGTATCTCCTTTCTTGTCTATAACTTTTTAAATTGGGGTTTTCTGTCTTTTTTATTTGATAAGTAATGTTACTCAAGTCCAGTGTTTTTTACTCATTTTCTATCTGTATAATCTGCCAGATTTTGAAATTGAAGTATTGATGACCATCAGTTTAAATTATATAAAGACATGCTATAAACAAAATTTCCTGAGAAAAGTTCATATTCTTCTATAAGATCCAATTAGAACCTGGTATTGAGGTGAATTGATAAGAATTAAAGAAATACTGGAGATTATAAAAAGTAGAATATATTAATGAGTTTTTTAAGGTTCACTATTTCTAATACTGTATTGCTATTTCTCCACTTAGTTTTGTTAATATTTGTTTTATATACTCAGTTGTTATGTTCGGTGCATCTATAAGTACTATGTCCTCTTGATGAATCCTCTTATCATTATATAATGATCTTTGTTTTTGGTGAAATTTTTAAATATATTTCCATCCCTTCACTTTAGCCTATGTATGTACTTAAGCTTTGGTTTGGTTTTCTTTTTCTTTCTTTTTCTTTTCTTTTTTTTTTTTTGTACTCATCTACTGTTTATATTTTAAGAATTTTATTGTTTTTTTTTAATAATGTGGTACCAAGGAATCGAACTTAGAACCTTACTAAGGCGAGGCAGGTGAGCTGCCACTGAGCTGCATTCTCTACCCACCTTGTTTTGTTTTTAATTTCTTTTAAAAGAATCTCTTAGTGTGTAGTGCAGGATATTCTCGAACTTAGAGAGATCCTTCTGCCTCATCCTCCTGAGAGGCTTACAGGGCTTGGGCCACCACATCCACCCCAATCATGATAACTATAGTGTTTCTGGTTTCTTTGTTGATTTTTTCTGGTGTTGGTGATACTGGATGAACTTCCAAACCTGCTAGAAAGCTCATACATGAATTGGTGTTCTCTAAATTTGAAAAATGAATTCTAGGAATAGCAGAGGTTAAGAGTAGGAAAAATTCATTGAAAGACCGAAGGTGACTTGTCTTTCACAAGTTCAAGTGGGTTGCCCCTGATTTGAGGATTTTTTACCTTTACATTTAACATAATTGTTCATATTAAGATTTAACTTTTTCCTCGTTGTTTTCTTTTGTTCGATACCTGGGATCAAACTCAAGGCCTTGTATTTGCAAGGCAGAAATGGTGCCACTGAGCTAAATCTCCAGCCCAGTCATTGTTTTCTTAATGTTTTATAGTTCTTTCCTACTTCTCTTGCAATCTCCCTTTGTAATTTGATGATCATTTGTATTTTTTTTAGCAATATGCTTTCATGCTTTGCTTTTTATCTTTTCTATCCCTATCATGGTTTATCTATGGCAATATAAAAATGTTACAGTTTGTGTGCATATAGTTATAAAAGGCAACTATAGTTATTAAATGCTAAATTAATCTAAGTTAAAGTAAAAGCTTCACTTTAACCTTCTTCCTGTCACATATGTTTTGTGGTTGATATCACAATTTACATTTATTTTCACTACTGGACATTAAACCCAGGGCCTTTGCACTGAGCTGCATTCTTAGTTTTTTTTTTTTCTTTTTTGAGACAGGGTCTCACTTTGTAGTTCAGGCTGGCCCTGAGCTCACTATGTAGCCCAGGCAAGCCTTGAACTCAGCAATCCTCCTGCCTCTGCCTCCCAAGTGCTGGGATTACAGACTTAAGCCACCAAGCCTGGCACTGTGGTAGGTAGTACTGATTGATGTTGGGTGTGAGTCACCATGCCCAGCATTGTTGTATGTGGTCACCGGGACCGAACTCAGGACCTTGTGGTTGCAAGACAGGAGCTGGAACCACTGAGCTAAATCTCCTACCCTGCATTCCTAGCTTTTATCGTAAATTTTTTTGTTTTGCTTTGAGACTGGGTTTAGCCAAAATGCTAAACTGCCTAGTTAGGCTTTAACTTGTGATTGTCTTTCCTCAGCCAGTTCCAAGGTTATAGATACATGCCAACATTGTTGGGCTACATCTTTTTAAATCATATATTCACTAACAAATTGTAGTCATAATCATTGTTAATACTTCTGTCTGTTAACTTTTATTCCACAGTTAAAATGATTTATGTACCACTATGACAGTAGTATTCAAATTTAATTATCTTCACACCTTTAAAGTGAGTTTTACATCTTCCTATATTTTTGCTGTTAGCATTTTTTCATTACAGCTTATAGAGTACCTGTTAACACTCGTGTAATGTTGGTCATTAGTGATGAGATCTTCCTCTGCTTTCATTTGCCTTAAAATTCTTTATCTTGTTTTTATTCTTTGCTAGACATATTATTCTTGGTTTTCAGTTTTTGTTGGTGTTGGTATTGTTCGTTTTTTACTTTTGCCAGGCTGGTGGTAGAACTGAGATCCTTGTGTATGCTGGGCAAATGCTTTGCCACTGAAATGAATCCTTAACTCAGTTGATAACTTTTTTGTTTCATTATTTCAAATATTTCATTATTTTACTCTCTTCTGGCTGCAGGGTTTTGGATGAGAAGTCCACTTACACATTTATATGGATTACCTTCAATGTAATAGTCACTTTTGTTACTTTCAAAATTCTTTTTGAGTTTTGACAATGTAATTATAATGTAATTCAGTAAAGGTCTTTTTAGGGATAATCTAGGTGAAGTTCTTTGAATATACATGCTTCTTTGTTTCTCTGCCATTGGGAAGTTTTGTGTCATACATTCTCTGGATGTTTCTTTTTTTGTCCTCCCTTTGGAATACTAGTATTGCATATATTAGTTTCCTTGTTAGTAAGGCCTTCAGGCTTTCTGTACTCATTTTCATTCTTTTTTTCTTTCTGTTCCATGATTAGATAATTTCAAATGACCTGTCTTCAATATCATTGATTGTTCCTTCTGTTTTGTCTGATCAAGTCTGTTGCTAAAGCCCTATATGGAATTTTTCAGTTCAGTCATTATGTTTATTAGCTATAGAATTTCTGTTTTTTCTTTTTTATGGTGTTGATTTCCTTATTATACTTCTTATTTCAATCGTACTATTTCCTTAGGCTCCTTTTGTCACTTGTCAGTGTTCTGTAATCACTCATTGAGCTTCTGTGAAGAGATTATTTTTCTTTGTCAGATCCTTCATTGATCTCCATTTCTTTTCTTTTCTTTTTTCTTTTTTTTTTTTGAAACAGGGTTTCACTTTGTCGCTCACACTGGCCCTGAGCTCACTGTGTATCCCAGGCAAGCCTCGAACTCAGCAATCCTCCTGCCTCTGCCTCTTGAGTGATGGGATTATAGGCGTGAGCCACCACGCCCAGCATTGTCCTGTGTGATTACCAGGGGTTGAATTTGGGACCTTGTGCTTGTAAGGCAGGTGCTGGAACCACTGAGCCACATCCCAAACTGGAGCCCTGATGTCCATTTCTTTTTAGTTACTGATGTTTTATTTTGTTACTTTTGTGGTGTCACATTTCCACACTGATTTGTCATCGTTGTGGCCTTGGATTTCAACAAGTATGCATGCCTTTTGTTGACAGGCTGGCTTTGGCAAGGAAAGCCCTTCCTCGCACCTATACTACCCCATCATCCCATCCAGATACTCTCTGTGGGTGGGCTGAAAAGATCCTGGGGAGGTAGCTGCTAGAATCTTTTGACTCGCTGTCCTGTTCTCATGCTTGAGTCAGCAAGCAGGTAGGCGTGGTGTCTGGATCCACAGGGGCCACCTTGATATTTGGATTGTCGAGGTTGTCCTGTGCCTGTATCTGTAGGGATCAGCCTGGAACCTGAGGCCAGTGTACACCCAGTCATCAGGATTGTGTGGGACAGGGCTGGTGTTGTGGTCTGTCGTAAAACTGAGTGCTTACTTCATTATCCTTTCACCACATGGAGGCGTGCCTGCTTACCCTTTGTGGCCTTGGGCTGGGCAGGGAGTGCAGTATTAGGATTAATGTGCAGTGTCCTTTTTACCTTTTCAATGCTTCTTTTATCTGTGGTCATTTCCTGTGCTGTAATTGCTCACTCGATTCCTTAGCTCTTGCAAAGATATTTTTAAGTATGGATGATTGTTTAAACTGATGCTTCTATGAAGCTGTGAGCATTAGAAACTCCCTTTCAACCATAGAGCTGTATACGTTTGACCAAATGCCTATTTGTCTAACTGTAGTGAACTTTTTGAAAGGTGAATAATTTGATCACTTGGCAGAAACCATCTAGAGTAGCTTTTAGAAATACAGGTGTGAAACATCTGTGGCTTGGCAGTACATAAATAGAGAAGGAGACTGGGCCAAGAAACAGATGAAGGAGAGGACTAAATGAGCAGAGGGACATACAGTGATGTCAAGAGTGAAGATACAAAATTAACTCAAATCTGCATGCAATACTTCAAAGTTCATCATGGACATAAATGTAAAACCCCAAACTACAAAAATTGTAGAAGACATGGGAGAAATTACTTTGTGACCTTGAGTTAGGATAAGATTTCTGAGGCCTCAAGAATTGTGAAATCTAAATGAAACACTGATGGATTGGATTTTGTCAAAATTAAAATCTTTTGTTCTTTGAAAGAAATTATTGAGAAAGTAAAATATCAAGACAGAGACTGAAGAAAAAAATGTAAGAGAATCATACATTAGATAAAGAACTGAAATCCAGAATATAGAAAGAGTTCTCAAATTTAATAAGAAGGCAATACTGTTTTTAAAAATGGACAGAAGATTAAACATCCCAAAGAAAGCATGCAGATTGGAAAATAAAAAAACTCACATGCAGAGAGGCTATACTGTGTCACTATTCACTGGGGACATTAAAGCCACAATGGGATCCTATGCCAGCCTTGCTGGGTCACACCTGTAATTCCAGCACTCCCACTTGAGAGGCAGAGGCAGGAGGATTGCAGAGAGTTCAAGGTCAGTCTGGGATACATAGTGAGTTCAGGGCCAGCCTGAAGTACAAAGCAAGACCCTGTTTAAAAAAAAGTCACAATGGGATTCTAGTATATACTAATTAAAATGATTAAATTAATAAAAACTGACTATACCAAATCTTGCCAAGAATATGAAATCATATAATCTATTGGAAAATCAGAGAATTAGTTTCTTAGACAAGCATACACTTCATATGTGATCCAGTAATTCCACATATACATTTTCATTGAAGAAAACTGTATGCATGTAACTATACAAAGACTTGTATAGCAGTGTATTCATAGTTGGCCAGACACTGGAAATAGGTTCAAGTGATAAATAGATCAGCAAATCAGGGTATCTTTATATAATGGGTATGATATCTTTATACAATGGGTACTTTATTTTTATACAGTGGGTAACAAAAAGGGCAAACTATTTTCATGTAAAATGTGAGTTTAAAAAAGGCCAGACATGTAGAACTACAAGCTGTAATGTACTATATCTAAAACATTTTAGAAAAGACAAAATTATAATGAGAGAAAATAGAACAGTGATCGTCATAGGTCAAGGTATAGAGGAAAATTCATTAAAGTATATTTTTAAAAGTGGCAAGTTCTGTTGCACAAAAGTTATACTTAATTTAAAAAATTGTCTAAGACTTCCAAAATTTGAGCACAAACCATGAAGCAAGACATTAGAGAAATAAGAGTAGACGTTGTCATGGATAGCAAAGTGGAGTAAGAATACAACCAACTCACTAACCAAATGAGTGATTTGAATAAATCGCATGACCTTTCTGACTCTCACTGTCCCCAGATATAATATGAGGAAATTGAAGAAAATTTCCTTTCTTTATAGTTCTGAAAATTAATGAAAGTTTCAGGTGCTCTCCTATAAAAGAGCTATTCTTAAGAGATATTTAATCAACAATTTCAGTTTCATTTTATCAGATTATATTAATAAAACCAAAAAAGGAAACTCTGATTTATGTAGTGTGACAGTATTTCAAAACAAGTTGAAATGGAAAGGTTGAAAAAGCAAATACAGGAAAGAAAGGAGCTCCCTAAATAAAGTTTTCATATGAAAGAATTCCTCTGATGTACTCTATTTGTACAGAATGTTTTAACAGTTCAGATGATTAGTCACTATCAACACAGACCAGTGTTGTTTAGGGTATCAAAAACACATGGGGTTATAAAGTGGTGGACTTGAAAATATTCATTGGTGATTGTCATTAGGAAAAAAAGAAACAATAGATGAAGTGTTAAAATGGTGGAAATGTTACTTTAAGTGCTGAAATAACTTCAAGGGATTGGCTTACCCTCAAACAGGAAATTGACCAAATCAACATTTGGCTTGAGATAATGAAGTGATAAAAGGAGAGGTGGGGGCGCACAACTGTGAATGAGAAAGAGCCAATGGAAGTTCTGTGTTGTGCTGCAAGGCTGTTTCTGAAAAGTGTTTTTAATTAAACCTCTCTATCCAGTGCTTGCGGAACCTAAATACAGTACTGAATTAGTGCCTGTACAAACAGGTACTTTTAAAAAAAGCAACAACAGTAACAAATTAGACTAGCAAAAGCACCTCTATCTTTTCTACACTAAATCCTTTACCACTTTTCTTTATTGATGGCCCTCTTTCAGGGAGGAACAAGGCAATTAAGAAAACAAACTTACTGTGAAAGCAGATGAAGAAGACCAGGTTGGACAAAACTCAGATGAGCATGATTCCTTAATTCCGGCCTACCCCAGTTCCGTCTGACTTTGGAAATGTAGTTGAGTTCAGTTCTAGGACCTGGTAATTGAAACTTGGCTTCAGGAGGTAAAAACTAGTAGTGATACTCAGGATTAAAACATGTGAAGCATGTGGCCAGTGGATTCTTAACTCAGACCAGTTGAAAAATTAAAACACTAGTTATGACAGCTAGCCTTAGAATCCAAGACAGGGTTGGTAAACACAAACCAGCCCAGTGTTAAACTAATAAAGCCTTTAGAAATCTTTATCAGTGTATCAAAAGTGCTCTATCTCTTATTAAAACTCAAAAATGAATAACTGATTGCCATCAGTCTTACCATGGGCTCAACAATGCAGTGTATTTTAGTTTGTACAGTAAAGAGTTTTCGAGATTCATCATAATAATGACAACGACTATCTTTTAAAAAGTGTTTTGTGTGTACCCAGCATTATCTTAGTACTTTATAAAACAAACCACTTGAGATAGGGACCATTGTCATTTGCTTTTATAACACAGAAACTTTGAACCTTGAGAATGGCAGAGCAAAGATGGGAATATAAGAAGTGTGGTCCCAACCATTATAAACAGCTACAAGCTGGGCTAGCCCAGTGCTTACTCAGATCTCAAATACAGAATGAAGACCGACTTGGGGATGGGCCTGGGGATGGAGCTTGTCCCCTACAGAATGGACCCAAAGGCAGCAGGTGCCCAGAACACGTGTCTGGAGAGTGAGACAGTAATTCACAGGTGGTGGTACAGTCCAGCAGTCAAACCCAGAGAGGCTCATCCTGTGGTTGGAGAGATTCAGCTGGCAGAACAAGAGCACTGAGAAGAATTAAGATACAGTTGTTAGTGGGGTCATGGCAAAGGTTTTAGTAGAGTCTGTGTTTTCAGGTAACTAGAAATAGGAACTAAGGTAGAGCTCAGGTACAAAAAATGAGAATGGGATCATCAGATGAGATTGAATCCATCACTGCATTTGCGCAAAGCCTACTACTGTTGAATGTAGCAGGGATACTACAGCACATCTTCATCTGGAGACTTGGGACTCCTTCCATGGGTGAATTTGCTTCAGGGATGTTCCCAAAAGCCTGGGAAAATTTTCCTGAAAGTATGATGGCCTTGGAATATCCTTTCTTCCTGGCACTCAGGATCAGTTACATTCTGACAGCTCTCCCAGCTTCTCATTTCTTTATATAAATAAAACAATTTTATTTTAAAATTATTTTATATTTCATCTAGTTTTTTGCTTCTCTGAAAAACAAGAGGAGTAAGAGCATCTTATATATCTTTATATAATGATTTACAGTTTGTAAAGCACTTTGATATACATTTTCCCTTTTGGCCTTTAAGGATTTTGTAAAGTAAGCAGGATAAGCTCAGTAACATTCATTTCGCACACTACAAAACTGATGTTCAGAGTTCAGAGCTGTGTCACTATTGGGAACCCTCTGAGGTGGTCCCTGAAAATCTCAGACTCTTTCTATGCAGATTTGTCCCTGCTCACTATGTACAGGCCAGTTACTGACAGGTTTCTCATGCATAGAATATATCAGAACCAAGAGATTAGCATTTCTGGAATTAGAATATAAATGACTACAGTTTACAGGTCAAGTGTTCTCTCTTGTCCTCCCTTGGATCATGTGCCCTGAGGGAAAACAGCTACCATCTTGTAGGTAACCCTATGCAGAAATGCTCAAGCCAGGGCTCATTACCTGCCAACAACCTGTGAGTGAATTTCAGTGAAAGACCCACTTTCACTGAAACCTTTGAGAAAAGTGTAGAAAATACTGGAATAGGAATTGCTAATAGGTCTCTGCTGCTCAAGCCTACAGAGGAGAACACAGCCCAGCTTGCCAGCTGAATTACAACCTCAGGAGATACCTTGATCCAGAGACACTGAGCTGAGCTACATCTGGATTCCTGACACATAGACACTATGTGTCAACAGATGTTTGATAGCTTAAGCTGCATTTTCTTCTCATGTCTACCCAGTTTGCAGTGCTTCCCTCCCCTGATCTTTTTAACAAATTTAAATCAATAATTTTTTAAATCATTCTGGTCTACTAATATATTTTGTTGAGGTAACAAATATCCTGTAGGTCATAGTGTCTTTCATAGTCAAATAATGATTCTTAGTTCCTCCTGAGTGTGTCCAGTGATGATAGATCTACTGGATGCTGCTTAGGTTTTTCCCATTCTGCTTTACATATTTTTACTTTGCGTGTTAAAGTACCTCACCTAAAGAAGCTGTACTTCTCTGTAGCCTCTCATGACAGAAGTAGAATGCAGGAGTCCAAACTGAACCATCCAGTTGTATTCACAGTTCTGTCTCAAAAGTATATGTCCTGTCCAATCATAGTCTTCACAAAAAGAAATAATTTAGGCAAACTTAACAGTTTGACTAGATAGTACTGCGTAGAGCTACTGGAAGTGACAAAGCAAAGGGCATGGGTGGGGGCAGATGGATTTATAACACAATATAAGAGTTATAGTTGGGGAGAAAAACATGCCTCATATAGTACGACAATTGGTGATGAATTTAGACAATATCAACAGTTGAAAATTATACTTGGAATTTTTTCTAATTAAAACATTAAATTTAAATAATAAATTAGTCCCTTTAGAGTAAACTATGAGAAAGACCCACTTTCACTGAAAGCTTTGAGCAAAAGTGTAGAAAATACTGGAATAGGAATTGCTAAAGCAATCACATCCAAAATATATGACCATAATTCAAGCATGATGCCTGTTCAATTAAAACTTTTGGAGATGGGAAATTGTGTTTTTCAATACTTTGCCCCTCTATTTATTTTATTTACTATGAGCATTTGTTTGTATTGCATAATGATTATGTTCCTCTTATGGAATCAGTACTTATAGATACCACATATTAGTGCTTTTTGTTTCCTCTTCAGGTACTTTTTCTATTCTGTTTTTTAAAGGACTATGATATCCCGTAGGAGAACATTGGTGATTTCTTAATCCCACGATCCATGAAATTGTTACCACATTCCATCCACCCTAAACTGAGCAGGAGTGTTATTAGAATTTTCTGAAAAGTTGTTAGCACTCTCCTATGAAAGAAGAAATAAGACAAAAAGTAAGATGCAAATCTTTTTGTTGTTGTTTCACAATCAAACGTTCCGGTAGTGATTTTCCACTCTTTGCCTATCTTCATGCTTTAAATAGAGTCAAGGTTAAAAATATCTGCTGTGTTAAAATAAGAAATAGGAAAAAAAAAACCCAAAAAACAAAAACCAGGGAGCCAGCAATTTAGGAACTTGGTAGATTTTATTCAAATAATTTCAAAAACTGTTGAAAGCCGGGTGTGGTGGCTCACCTCTGTAATCCCAGCACTCGGGAGGCAGAGACAGGAGGATTGCTGAGTTCAAGGCTTACCTGGACTACAGAGCTCAGAGCCAGCCTGAACTACAAAGCGAGACCCAGTCTCAAAAACAAAACAAAACAAAACAAAAAACCAACAAAACAAAACAAAAAAAAACTGTTGAAAGGTATAGTCCTGCTAGATTTTTAAAAAACAAAATGTCAATATTTCAACTTTTTCTAGATATATTTTCATAGCTGACTTTGAGATTAACTTCAATGGCATTATCACAGATTTACACAAAAATTTCACACTAATGATATACTTTGATGTCTGGCAGTCCTGCTTATGTGCCAGCAATAGCTAAACTCATCTCCTGTGCTTTCTCACAGAACTATATAAAAACCACCCTAAAAAGTATGGTTACCATAGAGGAGAAATCTGGCTCATTGACCCAATTGTGTGCTTAGAGTTATAACACAAAATCACTGGGATTCAGAGGGACAGAACTCAGGCTTATATAGGGTAAACTTTGTCTCCCTTTGCTTTGGACTACATAAACATTTTCTGGTTTGTGTAAGTTTTTTTTTCCAAATTCGAAACCAAGCCAAAGAGTAGGCTATCCTCTGCCCCTTGTAAAGAGGATTGAGACTGAAATTTCAGTGTTCACCTCGAATTTTTTTCAGAGCTGGTTAATGTGAGTGGTAGAAGTCATAGATGTAACCACTCGCTTATGTGAAAGGTTATAAATTTACAGTGTGGCTTTCAAATTTTTATCACAATATCCTAAAATAATATAAGGAAAATTCTGGATGAAATAATGAAAGTTTGTTAGTATGAGTTAGTCCTTACTATCTCTTTCTAGTTTCTTCTTGGAGTCATTTATGTCATTATTCCCTCACATTTCATTTTACACTTTCTTTCTGTCTTCTACATGTATACGCACACTTTCTCAAAAGCATGTTTTACATTTGTTATTAGATTTTTGTTCTATTTATTTTTATTACTTATTTTACATTTCATATTCTTTCTAAAATAAATTTTCAATGCAAAACAGGTAACTAAAGGAAGAAAGATTTGTTTTGGCTCACAGTTTATAGAGGATTCAGTCATAAATTTCTGGCTCCAAGGCAGGGTGGCACAGTACAGAGTCTTTGCAGAGCAGAAGGTTCATGACAGGCAGAAGGAAGCAAAGCAGTGAAGTAGCAAGCAGCAAGCAACCAACAACCAGCCTCTTTCTGTCTACCCACTGTTATATGCTGCCCACTCTTAGGCCAGGTAGCATTCTCACTCAGGGCAGGTCGGCCTTAATTTTAGCTTCACATCATAAATCAATCCCAACATCATATCCTTGATCCCAGCAGCATAAACCCTATATGCAACCACATCTGAAAAATCACATCTACGATTTCATGAGGCTTTAAGGGGGAGATAGAGAGACAAGCCATAAGATTCTTCTCATTATTCATTGTTCAGTGGAGCTTGAGCAGGAGGTTTCAGCATAAATAGGGTTTTCTACAACAAAGGATAGAAACATTGGTATGTTTAGGCAGAGGACCTCCATTAGGTGCTGACGTGAACAGCACTTAGCAATGAACATTTTTTGGGGCTGGGTGCTGAATACTGACCCAGGACCTTCACAGAGAGCTATTTTTATTACTTATTTTGAGGTGGGGTCTCTCTAAGTTGCTATGTTGTCCATGGTGCACTAGAGCTCATGATCCTCCTGCCTCACTCAGGCTCCCAGATTATTGAGAGTATAGGCATGTGCCCCCCACACCCAGGTTAACATTCAGCATTTAAATATATGAGTCTCACATTAAATGAAATTAAATATCATCTACTCAGCATTTGATTCACAAAGAGAGCTGGGTCCCTTGCTGGTTTTAAAAGAAAAAATACAAGGAAAAATTATAAATTATTTTAAAATAGGTAAGCTCATTTAGTGGTTTTGGAGTTCTTCAGTTATGTATCTGCTGGAGCACACAAACTGCAAAACTGAGTTTCTTTGTAAAACAAAGTGCGCAACTTAAACTTAAGTTCTTCTATCTTTTCTGTGTATATGTACTTTTAAATTCATTAAATCATTCTTGGCCAATCATAGGCATTTCAGTTTGCAAAGGGGCAATTATAAGGCCTCAGATCTTAAAAAAATGCACAAATTAAGTCAAGCTGCCCATTTTTAAAAGGATGAAAAACCTATTGAGAATTTGTGTTTAATATTTATGGTTCTGATTTCATTAATTAATGTTTTGTCTTACTTACAAATCCTTAACAAAATTCCTTGTTCTGTTAAACACATTTCAAATTTGAATAACTATGCAGAAACACAATGGTATATGCCTTGTCTAGCTATCCTTTTCTTTATCATAGAAGTCATATCTTGAAATCTAGTGTATTGGCACTTTGTGAGTTTTTGTGAGTTTTGAGACTCCCATTATGAAGTTATTATTTAGATTTTTTTTTTTTGAGACAGGGTCTCGCTTTGTAGTTTGGGCTGGCTCTGAGCTCACTATGTAGCCCAGGCAAGCTTCTAACTCAGCAATCCTCCTGTCTCTGCCTCCCGAGTGCTGGGATTACAGGCGTAAGCCACCATGCCCAGCAATAAAGTTATTATTTAGATTTTTGCTCTCATTATTTTTCAGAGAATACAAAGTCCACTTGGCTACTAAGAGAACCTGTACAGATTTTTAAGTACACAAACTCATGTTTTAACCAAGGATGTGAGTAATAACAACTTGTTCTCCAGGGCATGCCATAAAAATCTGGTGTAATTCACAGCAAGTTTCATTCATATTCTTTGGTGATTCAGAATGCTCTTTCCATTCTCTCAGTGGCACTTCCTGTTCTTAGCCATAAACAGAAGGACCGAAACTCTTGGAAAAGCCATTGTTGAGGAGGGCTGCAAACTGAGTCATTCTCTCAGGACTTCTGGCCACAGATCCAAAATGTAAGGGATTCAGAGATGTGGAATTATCTAGCTGTCCATTACAATTGTTTCCATATATTTGTTATGCACTTATCCATCACTGGTTTTAAGAAACATTACTAAAAAGTTTGTGTAAAAACAATAAAAATCAGTGGCTACAAGACACTGATTTATTAGGGACATTGCTCCTAATAGCACTTGCAGTTTGGTTCTGTTTTTAGTTAAGATGCCCTTGTCAGTGACTAACCTAAGCAACTGAAATGCAAATAAAGTAATCATGTCATTGGTCCCTGGCGTGGTGGATCATGGCTATAATCCCAGCACTTGGAAGGCAGAGGCAAGAGGATTGCTGTGAGTTCGAGGCTTGCCTGGGCTATATAGTGAGCTCAGGGCCAGCCTGAACTATGAAGTGAGACCCTGTCTCCAAATGAAAAGAAAAGAAGGGCCAGAGATTTAGCTCAGTGGTTCCTGCGCCTGCCTCGCAAGCGTAAGGTCCTGAGTTTGATCCCGGTAACCACATACAACAATGCTGGGCATGGTGACTCATGCCCACCAATAATCAATACCACATACCACAGTACCGGGCGTATTGGCTCAAGCCTGTAATCCCAGCACTCAGGAGGCAGAGACAGGAGGATTGCTGAGTTCCAGGCTTGCCTGGGCTACATAGTGAGCTCAGGGCCAGCCTGAACTACAAATTGAGACCTTGTCTCAAAAAAAAAAAAAAAAAAAAAAAAAAAAAAAAAAAAAAAAAAAAAAAGAAAAGAAAAGAAAAGCTTAGTCTAAATAACTTTGGCTCTGATATAACTTTGGCAATCTGGCATGTGATACTTTTGCCACATCATAAAATGAATATTCACATCAGAGTACCAATGCCCTGGTTGCTTATTGCCAAGAAAGTTAATGAGAGTAGATTCATGTTTTAGACAAACAAACAGACAAAACAAACCACTACTACTCATTACATGGAATTTTACTTTCACGTAATATCATTTCATTTCAACAACAGTGGCTACATAGTGGGTGTTGTCAACCAAAATGTGAAATACTGCCCAAATCAGCCAGTTTTGTATATGGATGATTGTATCCTGATTTAAAGTGCTGTGATAGTTTAGGTAAAAAATGACCTTCAAGTTCTCATTTGGTGAGAGATGGACTTTTTGGAAAGGTGATTGGAATAAGTAGGTGCTGTAGCTGACTTGTTGTTAGGAGGCGGAGCCTGGTTGCCAAGTGGGTGGGTGGGGGTAATGACCTGGAGGGGTCTGTCTCCCCGCTAGGCTCCTCCATTCCCTCTCTGTTACTCTCAACAGCTTTCCTTGGTGACAGACCCTTTTACCACGCCAGCCCTGCACTATAGCTGCCTGAGAACAAACCAAGACAACCTTTTCCTCCTTCTTATGATTATTGGGTGTTTTGTTCCAGAGAGGACAGAAGTGACTAGGACAAGTTGTAAATATCAGCCATTGCTCTCAAAATTCATTCTCTGTTTCCATCTGAAACCTATCCATAATAATTACTTCTATTAAGATAGATAACATTTCTCCAGGTGGATGTTTGTAAATGGAGATAGTTTGGGGAGGAATGTCCACATTAAATACTGAAAATCTTAGAGTAAGTGGAGTTACCAGATCTTTTACTCATTCATTAGTTCTTTCTTTCATTCATTCACTACCCTCACTTATTTCTATACCTGAGACGTGCAGAGCAGCAGCATGCCCAGCATGCTTCCAGGAGACAGGAACCTTCTGTGGCTCACCCATGGTTGGCAGGAGAACACTGACCTGGCAAGAGTACCCATAGCAGGGAGAGAGGCACAGAAAAGGGAAGAGATTTGCCAAATCTGACTTGGCTACTTCACAGCTTTGCCTGAAACCGGCACTGGTGGTGCCCACAGGTGTTGACCTCAACCACAGCTGGTGAAGCGTGCAAAGGCTGCCTGCAAAAAGGGAAGTTGACTCCGGAAATACAGGGTTCCCTAGAGTCATTGCATTGGTTGAGAACAAATTTTCCTTAGCATTTAAAAAATGTCATACATTAAATTGTGTAATGGGAGAATCCACTTAAGTCTCCAAAAGAAGCTGCTCAGCATAGTAAGATGCATATGTTCCACAAATCTAAAACTGTAAGTTCCATCTTCTTGACCCAGACAGCACCCCCAACTTTATAAATGATACTCCATAGGAGACTGGAAATGTCAAAGTCACCTTTGCGTATACTTTCCAATCTGTCTCACTTCCTATGTTGCATATTTGGCCACAGTATTTTTCCTCTTTTTTTTAGACAGGGTCTCACTTTGTAGTTCAGGCTGTCCCTAAGCTCACTATGTAGCTAAGGCAAGCCTCGAACTCATAACAATCCTTCTGCCTCTGCCTTCCGAGTGCTGGGATTACAGGCGTGAATCAGCATACCTGGCTTTCCTCCTTTTGTTTTATTTTCCACCTCCCTAAAGTCCCCTCTGTGGGCACATGAGGCTTTGGGGGAACATCAAAATCTAAACTGTAATAGACTATATTGTAGCTTGTAACTCACTAAAGTAGTGAGTATTTGATAGGGCATTTTGTATTACCACATCATGGTCATCATGCATTGTATCATACTCAGCTGACATGACTTTATGACTTTGGGTCAGTGTTCAGCTGATGCTCCATGTAAAATTTCTCTTACAAATGACATGAAAATATGTCCAGAACATATCCTGTTGGATCATTGTTGTAGTTCAGGAAGCTCTGGATGTAATGATGTTTTACCAACTCATGATTTACTTGGAAAACTGATGAAAATAGAGGGCAAATTTCAAGTATATATTCCATTTTCTGAAACTATATTCAAGAGTTGGATGTGGTGCCACACACCTGTAATGCCAGCACCGTGGGAAGCTGAGGCAGAAGAATCATAAATTGGAGCCCCTTTATTTTACAGTCTTCCTCCTTTTCTGCATTCCACCTAGATATCTGAACTCAGGTGCTAGTAATATATCTCCTTGCCTTCTAACTGTCCTCAAAACTGCCACCATAACATCATTTTCACTGTTTTTCATGCCCTTGGTGCACTGTAAAGACACCATTGGGTTTCAGGTAAAATCTGAACTTCCTGTGTTGACATTCAGTCTGTCCTCATCCTAATTTTGTCTCCTGATGTATAGTTACTAATTTTTAAAGCTTCTGCTTTGGTCAAAATGAACTCTCCTTAATCTTATTTTTCCCATGTTCAAATATTTATATGCACACATATACACACATATATATGAATGGGGGGGGAGGCGGAACACCAGACTTGACCTTCGCATTGTTTCTGACCATTCTTGGAACTTGCATGATTTTTCTACTGTAAAATAAAGGTCTGTATCATGTAATTTCTCAGTCATATAGAATCTTCATGAAGATCAAGAGAATTTGTTGACTTACTATATACTGAACACTGAGCTTACCAACCATAAGCAGGGCTTCTCTTTATTTTGAAGATAAGGAAACTGAGGCGATAATTTTTTGTGAATACTTTGTGAAATGAAACAAAATTATGAAAATGTTTAATTTGGTTTGTGCCTACTATTAAATCCACTTTGTTCAGTCCTACCATTTCTAAAACTACATGTTAAGTTTCTTTAAAGTATAAGTGATTCAGGGTTTTATAATATGTCTTCTTATGGTTATAAAGTTACTGTCTTATAAATATTTTTGGGTTTATTTTATTGTACAGCTTATGTGATATTTCCTCGATGATTTCGTTTTTCATTAGAGGAGCTTAACATTTTTGCCATTCTATTTTTGTCTATGCGATAGTAGCCATATAGATGAAAATAAAGAGGCTGTGATAGGGGTTCCCAAGGAAATGAGATGAGTCTTACATGTGTGTGCCATCTCAGGAGATGTATATGTAAGTAGAAGAGTAGATTTGTCCTGCTTTCAAATATTTTGTATTACAATATGGTTAAATAGCTCAATGAGATCTGACTTAGTAAAAGAAAGAAAATATGAAGGGTGATTCAGAACTATTTGCAGCATATTATCATTGATGGGACAAGTAAAAATGGTCTCATATTTTTGGTGATAAATACAGTGGATGAGAAAATGACAGACTCTTATCTGACTCTAATTTTGAGAACTTGGCTTTGATGATTTTACAGAGAAAGTAAAACTAGTTTGTGTTTGAGCAGGGATTTGTTTATTCTACTTATCTAAAGTTAAAACTAACCATCATGTGAGTCGAATGACTTTAAATTTCAATATCTGAGCAAAAATTAATGGACCATTTACTGGTAGAGGAACTTGAGAAAATAAACCATCTTCAAAGTGTGTGTATAGACGCATATGTCATATATTATGTTACTCAACTGCAGATCAGTGTGTTTCTTTTTTAGAAAACTATAAATGATGGGCTCTAAACAACTTTCTATACAAAGAGGCTAGAGGCAAAAGACTTGCTAATTCAATTTAATGAAAACTTGTACTTTACATTTACACATACCTAATGATTAAAAATTCTTGGTTGAAAAAATGCAAATTTAACTTCTGCTATATTTTTTCTTTTGTCGATTAGAAAGAATATACTTTCATGGTGTTTTGGTCGCTACAAGTGGCCATTTCAGGATGATTTCCTCAAAGTTTATTCTTTTCAATATGAAGCAGGATGCCTGGCATAAACTACATCTCGTTTATTAGATTGCATTAAATCCCAAGTACCATTTTACATCTTAATATAACAAATATGTAGGACATACTACATTTTCCAAGACAATATGCTTGAAATGAAGTATGATTTAAGGAAATTAATCCATCAACTTCTCAAGAGGACAATTGTTTAAGGAAACCCAATTGGCCTTTTCAACCCAAGTTCTTGTGTTTTGCCTTTATCCACTAGAGGGGGTAATGTTCTTCCACCTAAAAGGCCACTGAATTCAAGATCTAAACGCACCCAGTGATTTCTTTAGTTTGAAACCAGGTTAATTAAATAATAATGCCAAATTCATCAATGAAAGTTATTTTGAAAACATTTGTAACACAAAGATGAAAAGTGTATATTGTTCTTATCAATTCTAAAATTTTGCAAAATTGGTGTATGTAAAGATGAGCAAGTTTTAGTGGAAATAGAATTTGCTTAAAGTAAAACTTTCTCTGATAAGTCCAAAAAGTACTATTTATGAGATGAATTTTAATTTATTAGAATTAATAATAGGTTGTCACATTTTTCAGTAAGAAGTCAAATCATCTCATTTTTAAAAGTATTAAGTTAATAAATAATGAAAGAAATAAGTGCATTAATAATGTTTAGAATAAATAAATTAGATGTGATATAATGTGAATGATGATACACGGTATCAGTTTCTTGATGATCAATAACAGAGTTGATTTATTACATATAAATATATAGTTGTCATTCTTTATCACATTACTGATTTTCCTTTAATAAATTCCAAGTCAATAAAGACAAGAATATTTTTCTTTAAATACTCTGAAAAATAGTTGGATTGCAGGAAAACCAATCCTAGTTGGTTGTTAGAAGATAATCAAAATAATTGGTTAGAAATAAGCAGTTACTGAAGTGATGAGATATCATAATTATAATTAATGGGGCTATTAGGTCAGTTGTTTAGTTATTTCTATGAATAAGAAAAAGACTAATCAAAATGCAGAATGATTGCTTCAGTAAAAGGGACAGAATTTGTGAATTTTTAATAATTCTAATCATTTTCCAGAGTAAATATATTTCCAGTTTCTCAGGATGATCTTCCCTTGACTATAGCTGCAGTGGTAGTTTCCAGGCCTGGGGAGTGGCAGGCTCACTGCACAATTCTTGAAACTATCGATGCACAGATGTTCCTTGCAGGATTGCTGACTCAGCAAGTCTAGGGTGGGGTTGCAGCCTGAGAGTTTAAAAAAATCTCCACATTGACTTTCATCTGCATCCCTGGTTGAGCAGCGCTGCTCTGCATAGGGAGTTAATTGTATTTGACTAGAGTCCCTTCTTGATTTCAACCCCTAGAAGGCATAATATTAAAAAGTCTTTGGAGGCAAAAGAAGAACACCATAGTGAATTATTACACATTTCTCTAGGAAAACCTATCGTACACACAGAAGTAAAAGCCTCAAAATACCTATGTTTGCTAATGAGTTTCGTACTATAGTGGAAATAAACATGCTATTGAAGCCCTGCATTGTTTCTTAGTAATTTGTGCTCCCTGGAGATCTTCCAAATACATCTAACAAAGGCTTGGAGAAAGGACTTACAGAATCATGGAAAAACTTCTGCCATCGACAATTACAAATATTTACAAACAGTAAATCCATATTGAAACCTTATATCGTGTTCTGTAAAGTTATTACTCTGACAATGCAGTTATTTAAAAACTAAGCAATATATTTCTATACATTCAAACAGATGATGGTGAGGTAATATCTCAAGGTAAGGTTTTTTAATAACAGGAGTTAAAATCTATTTCAAAAGAATTTGGCTTGTTTCACAACCAAATATATACTGCCTATAATTTATTTTACTATAAATAGGGTCTCATATTCCTTTATAGTACATTATTTACTTTCATAAACATAAGGACAGACTAATGTTAACCAGAGTAAGATGCATCTTTTCTTCTAGGTCTTTTCCACTGTATTTTTCAGCAGTTGCTATAAAGCTCTGTGATTGCAAAGAGCACGAAGGCATAGTTTACAGTTCAGTGGGAAGAATGAACATATATCCAAATAATAGCAGTGTAGTAGCACCTTTGCATGTAATAAAAATGTTGGGAGCTCTGGGTGCATGGGAGAATGAGTGTCTAACTTTGCTTCTAAGAAGCCAAACGGTGAGCATGGCATGGTGATTGTGTGCGTGTGCGTGTTTCTGTGCATGCACTGATAATAAGCATTTATATTAATAACAGGTGAAAAAGAGGGGGAACAATCTTTGAAGACTTTGAAATGTTACAGAATTCATTCATTCATTTCATCAAAGTTTTGGGAATACATACTTTGTACAGACTAACAAGTTTTCCTTCAGCAAATAGATAACACCTAAAGTTTATCAAAAGAAGCCAGAACAATGCAGAGTATGATCACTGACATTTGGTGGTAGAAAGTACCATGGGAGGTTTTGGTGAAAGAAAGTCTGCAGGATGTGTGGCATTAAAATTTAGGCAAAAGAGAGCTGGAGGGTTAGCTCAGTGGTTCCAGCGCCTGCCTCGCAAGCGCAAGCTCCTGAGTTCGATCCCCAGTAACCACATACAATGCTGGGCATGGAGACTCATGCCCACCAGCCATCAATACCACATATCACAGTGCCGGGCGTGGTGGCTCATGCCTGTAATCCCAGCACTCAGGAGGCAGAGACAGGAGGATTGCTGAGTTGGAGGCTTGCCTGGGCTCCATAGTGAGCTCAGAGCCAGCCTGAACTACAAAGCGAGACCCTGTCTCAAAAAAAAAAAAAAAAAAAATTAGGCAAAAGTGTTCATGAAAAAAGGAGTAATGTCAGAAGGTAAAGGCCAGAAAACCTGAAGTAGAGTCAGGGAGAACCTGGGCCCTTCAGTTTTTTATTTTGTTTGAAGCAGGTGTTTTACTCTTTTGACTCAGATCACATCTTCCTGATCAATCCATCAGATCAATGTCTGAGATTATATTAGATTTAGAAGTAGACTAGTTAAAAAGTAATTATATGCCCTGTTGCATTGTTTCTAATTCATTACTGATTTTTAGAAATTCTTGAACCTTTATATTGTAAATTCCCATGTATTATCTTTCACACTGATGCTGTTATTTATATGTACTGTATAGATTCAGTTCTTGTGTATTAAATGAAAATATAACAAAATGTGTAGCGTGAGAGTTGCCAAATGAAATCTAGACAATCCAGTTAAATTTGAATTTATGATAGGTAAATTTTTTTTTGTTTAAAAATATTGGCAGGAGCTCAGAGTGGTGGTACACACTTGTAGCCCAGGACTTGGAGGCTGAGACTGCAGGATTCCAAGTTAGAGCATAGCCTGGCCAACGAAGCAACAGTAGTGAGACTTTATCTCAAAATTAAAAGTAAAAAAGAGACTGGAGATTTGTCTGAGTGCAAAACATCTTAAATTCAAGCTTCGATACCACACAAAGACACACATACACGCGCACACACACACACACTAGTGGTTTTGATTTTTATTTTGTGTGGTTGTTTTTTGATTGCTTTTGTTTTGCTAAATCTGATAGTCTTTGATGTTGGTATTTTTTTTTTGTGGTTTTGCAAAAGTTTCCAGTGCTCTGAATATCAATCTTGACCTTTCAACCAAAAATAAACTGAATTTGTTAGAAAGCTGCTTTTTCCTTAAATGAGTGTACTGCGTCCGATAAGAAGAATGGATGAAAAGAGACATTTGTACACCAGGAGAACCAGTGACTAAAGGTGAGTGAACAAAAGCCTTATTTCCACACAGAAGAGAGGAATAATAGTGAGAGGAGAGAATTGTCTGAAGGAGTAGAAGGTGAAATGGGAAAGAAGAAAGCAAAAAAAGAGGCGGGGGGAGAGAGAAAGAGAAAGAGAGAGAGAAGAGAAGAGAGAGAGAGGCTGTTTTAGCAAAATGCTGAAATTAAAAGGAAAAAAGCAAGAATGAAAAATTGATGAAAAGTAGGAAAAATTAGGACACGAAACAGAAAGAGAAACAGAGGATTGGGAAGGCGCGAAGAGTAACAAAAAACACTGCATCAAGAGTAACGAAAACCACTGTGTCCTTCACCTACAACCTACTGGGCCGAGTCCTTGGTCTGCTGCTGAGGTTTCCCATGGCTTTGTCGGGACAGGCAGCCTGAGAAGCAGGGAAAGCGGAGAGCCCTGGAGGGAGAGAAGCAAGAGAGTTGGTGAGAGCACCCGTACCATGCATTCACGAAGCCAAAATACTGATTATTGGAATGTATGACAGGGCAGAAATATGAGCTACAGATAAGTCTTTTAAAAAGAAATTAATATTATGTGAACAAATTAAGAGTTGTTCCAGAAAACTTTCCTTTTCCAAACTACGTTACGTAAGGATCCAGAATTCCAAATGCCATTGACTTGATATGGATCAGAGAATTTGTGTTGTTTGCTTTAGAACTGTTGACATTACTTAACCAAGAGACAGGCATAGAGAAGAAATACTTCTAAATCAGTTTGCAAATTCTGTGACATTTGCTCAGAATCCTAGGCCTCTTGTTCATGAATTTTTTGTAAGCCAAGAACTTGCTTCCTTGCATCTAGTTTTCTACCTGCCTACTTCAGCACATTCTTACGTATATGCCCAGGTATGTGGGATGAACGAAAACAAATTGGATGTATACTGAAAATGAACCTTGCTTATGACTCTGGTCCTTAATACAGATTTCATACGTGTGTGGGAAGGGCTGTGGTGGGGGTGGGGGATACGGTGGGGGGTTGCCCCTGAAGAATTTTATTATTTTATTTCCCAAACTAATGAATAACAAAGAAAATCAGACTGGATGGCCCAAGTTTGTTTTCAATTCAACTTCAAAGACTAAGAGCCTGCTTTTCAGGAAGCCATAGGAGGGCTGCTCAACTGTCCCAGCTCAAAAACCTGTAAATCAAATGTGTTGTCAAGAGAACACTTTGAAAGAAGAACCTTCCATTCCTTCATCTCCTGCTTGTCTTTCATGCACAACACTTATCAAAATTAGGATCAAGAATTATAGGTTATACACTTCTATATGTTTATAGATTATTATTTGAATGTCCAAAAAATTCTTAGGCTTTCTTAGAACCATCAGCCAGACATAGAATATGACCTGTGAAGAGAAGCCAAAGGCCTTTATCTTCTGCAGTTCATAACTTTTTTCTTAAGTGAAGATAAGAAAGAATACTGATGACATTGAGAATTATTTTGGAAACTGAAAAATATGCATGATACAACTAAATTCCACCAAAATTAAAAGTAAAGACAAACATCTGCAAAGAAAGGTCAAATCTCACAACCCAGAGTTAATTATGGCTGAATTTAAAATGAAAGATTTTGAGTCCCTTCCCTTTTCTGTCTTTCTGCAAGTGTGCACTGAGACATACACACAAAGCTATGTTCCTATAGTGTAAAGGGAGCAGGACTTGTTGGTTTGTGTAACAAAGATTTATAGATTTTATCTTAATAAAAACCAGCAAAATGATGTGGCTGCTCAGAAAGCTAATGTACCTTTTTGAGTTTGGTAATAGACCTATAATGGTTTGAATGAGGGAACCGATTTCTTGCTCTGGGAGCTGGTTGCAACGATCTTGGTATGTTATATTCAGTTCTGAGGATTTTAGACACAGGCAAAACTAGACAGCATTCATATGAAAATAATTTCTGGGGAAAGAAATTCAAAACAGTTTCCTGTGAGTTGATCTGAAATATTAATTTAGAAAACAGAAGATACTTAGGCAAAGAGAGCTAACTTCTAATTACTGTATTCCTCAACTATCTCAAAGACTAGTAATGGAAACAAAATCAGACAGGTCCTCATGAATTCAGAGGTAATGAATTAATGTTACAAGGAGGTAGATACTGGCTCAATATAAAGACCTAGGCTGTCTGAAGTTCAACTGGGTTAGTTTAGAGGAGTTCCCCAATTGACTAAATTCAAGTATGGGCTAGAAAACCACTTGCTCAAATGTTAAAGAATTTAACCTTAGAAAGAGAAATGTATTAGATAAATATGAGGCCTTGGAGACAGTATAATACAGTCAATCAGTTATGTTTTTATTAAGTAAGGCAACTTGTTTTTAATATTTAGAGTTTATGTGAAACTGACAAAATATATAACCACTTTGTTCCCTAGTTTCTTCATTTATAAAATAAAAATAATATAGAAATTAACTCAGGAATGACAAAATACATGTGCAATGCCTAGAGAGAGTAATTACTGATTTTTTAAAAAAAGTCTTAAGTCCCTTCCAACCCTTGCAATTGGAAATCATATGTTAGCAAAACTTGTGCTTGATTTAGACAATCCTTTTCCGTATTTCTTATTCCAATAGTCCCTACTGCTTTAAAACTTGACATTTATTTATTCACTTATTATCTTTCACCATGACATAAAAACTTATGAAGAAGCTTTCGGATTCATTCACACCTTGTTGGCAAGGTCTGTATTATAGTTGTCATGTTCTGGTGCTGAGAAAATCCTTACTTCTTGTGAGTACTAATGTTACCTTGGGAAAATGCACAAGAAGAGTAAATATATAGGTCTTGATTTCAGTCCTACAACAAATTTGTCACATATAATTTGCACCCCATTAATTAGCTGAGAGTGATTTTTAATAATTGCTTCTGATGTGGCCTATTAAAATGCAAAGAGAACCACATGGAGAAGCTAGAACTCTCAAAAGAGGAAATGCAGGTAATAAAAGCAGGTGTCCTGGATAATAAAATGGGAAAGGATGATGCATCAAGGGTAGTGGGGCAGGGTGGGGTGCAAAGTAATTGGATCACAGGGCATTTTAATATTCAAAACTGCAAATACTGACATAAATGCTACCTTCTTTTGGAAAGATAGTCTTACATCAAGAAATGCCTGGAGATTTAGCTCAGCGGTTCTGGTGCTTGCCTAGCAAGTGCAAGTGCAAAGTCCCTGAGTCAATCCCCTGTAACCACATACCACAATGCCAGGCATGGTGGCTCATGCCTGTAATCCTGGCACTCAGGAGGCAGAGGCAGGAGGATTGCTTAGTTCTAGACTTGCCTGGGCTACATAGTGAGTTTAGGGCCAGCCTGAACTACAAAGTGAGAACCTGTCTCAAAAAAAAAAAGTAGAAGTGTGTGTGTGTGTGTGTGTATACATGTGCATATGTATTGATGTACATATGTGTATGTATTATTCATGTGTGTATGCTTCCAATGAGGGCCATGGATAGAGTTTCTGTTCTGGATATGAAACAGGTCTCTGTGCTTAGAATGGTCTCAAATTGGTTTAATGCTCTACTCTTGCAGCACTAAAGTTCTTAAATTTTGAATGTAGACTACACATTTCATGTTTTTACTGAGACTTGCATACGCATGGATATGCAAGGTTTTATAAAAATATGCTTGGTATTTAAATTAAAAATTAAAAAATTACAGTAGAAGGCACATTGCTATTAATCTTAAAACACTTTGCCTCATTTTGAACACACTCATTGTTCTTGGCCTTTTTTGTAGCAGTTCTGGAAGTCCTCTTTTGTGAGTGTCTTTTCATGGAAGTCCTAAATTTATTCAAAATGTTTATGGCAATTTATGTTATATAAAAACATTACAGTGTGCTTTCATCTACCTTATTCACCAGATCTGGCATCCAGTGACTTCCGGCTTTTCCTCAAAGTGACTGTGAAGGAAAATATTTTGAATTGACTCAGGACACTAATGCAGCCACAACAGTACAAGTGCAGACACTCGTGAAGTCTTTCACTGTAATGTTGGTTTTATTCTTTATTGAGTTTATCAGTACATTTTAAGTATACATTAAGATCACATTTATAGGTAAGAATTTGTACCTGTACATGATATATCTTGACTCTTATTTTTTCCCATTCCCCTGCTCTTTTCAACCCCCACCCCCATATATGTAAACTTTGTTTCCGAATTTTTCTTTTTATCATTAGATTTTTTCTTTCCTTTCTTTACTTTCCCCTGCCCACACGCCTTCCCCTTTCCCTTCAAACATTTTTTCCTATTTCACAGGACCTGTTGTACATTCTAGACCTCATTTTCACCTTCAGTTTCTCACAGTAGAGGAATGGTATGGTATTTAGTCATGTGTGTTCTATTTATTTCATTTAGGAGTATGGCTTCAAGGTTCACCCATTTATTTATAAATGTCTCAAGTTTATTGTTCTTATGGTTCCACAGTACTCTATTTTATAAAAAAAATCTTCATGTACTTATCAGTTCTTGGACTTTTGCAGTATTTGCAAGATATAGCTATTACAAATTGTGCTGTTATAAACATGGGTGCATATATATCATGATGGTATGATGCTTTTATTTCTTTCATGTATACACCCAGTAGGGAAATAACAAGGTCAATAGTACCTCTAATCCTAGTTTCCTGAGGAATTTCCACAGTGGTTGCACCAGTCTACATTCCCACCAAATGTGGAGGAGTCTTCTCTCTACACAGCTCTGGCAGCATTTGTTGTTGGTTGCTTTCTTAATAGCAGCCATTCTTTCTGGAGTTAGAGGGAATCTCAATGTTGTTTTCATCTACATCTCTCAAATAACCATTGATGTTGAGCATTTTTTTGTAAGCTTACTTACTGCTTCTGCTTCTTAATCTAGAAAATGTTTATTTTTGAATAGGTCTTTAAATTTGGAAGGGGGTTTGATATTTAAAGGTTCTTTATATATCCTAGATAGTGGTCCTTTGTCTTAGGAAAAGCTGGTTAGAATTTTTTTCCCACATTGTAGGTTGTCTTTTCTTTTGTTGGGGTTTCTCTGGCTGTGCAGAAGCTTTTTAAAAGTGGGATTCCACTTGTTGATTGTGTAAAAGCTTTAAAAAAATTTTTAAAATTCACTGTGTGCTTTGATCATACCTTGTGTGTGTGTGTGTTTACCTCAAAAGTGAAAGGAACATAAGTCTTCATCTAATTGAACATTTTCTTTCCCTCCATTTCTTTCATTTTTCATATTTCCTATAGCATGGATGCCTCATTATTTATTGTTTTGCTTTCATTTTTATACTTTGAATTATTTTCAAAAGAGTATAGGTGAATGTATGTCTCCATATGTATTACTCTTGTTCATGAGATCACACAATCTATGTTCATCCATTTCACTTGGCGACACGCATTGGAAATCTTTATTGATAGGTGTGTAAAGGGCCCAATCACTAAAAATACTGTTTTTCTTGGCTTCAAGATTTTTTGTTTTCCTAACAATCCCAGACTTCTTCTGGACCTTTGTGTTTTTGGACACAATATTTGTGCCATTCTTTTTTGTACATTCTTATCTCCCTTTCTCTATGATATGTGCTTATCTTTACAAATCTGTGCTTTTCAGACAGTTTTCTGGAGTACATTATAATTTTTCTTCATTGAAATAATTGATATTAATTAAGGTAATACAGATAATCCTCCTCCCTAAACCTCACATTCCTATCTCAGTAGCTTATTTGTTAGAATCTCTGATAATTGATCATAGCTTTATTTTCTTTGATCTTTAAAGATGCATGTTTCAATACTGGACTCACATACCAAAATGAGTATACATAATGAGTTTTTGCTGAGAGATGTAGTCTATGCAGGTTCAATAACATCTAACTGTGCCCAGCCCAAAGCAGGTCCTAAGTGGTCTGTGTTTGTAATAGTATTGGTGGAAGGAAGGAATGAATATATTCATGAATGTAGGATCAGGTAAGACCTAAAATATTGCTCCTTTAGATAAAGATGCAGTTTACCTAAATGGTTTAGTTGTTACTGCAGAGTTGCTTTTTTAGGTTTCCTTTCTTACATTTCAACCTCAGTCAAGCTATGGATTAAAATTCTAAATTGAATGTGACATTTAACATTTTGTAAAAAATGATAATTTCTTTAAAAATCAGTTTCAGCAGAATAGTAAAGTCTTAAGATTTTTCCCAAAATCAAAATGGCATACAATAATAAAAGATATGGCACCAAGATATTTTAAGATAATAAAATTAAACCTGAACTCTGAAATAATATGAGAACATTTTTACCACCAGGAGCATTACCTAGGACTGCCCACTGCTTTTATTAGATTCTGAAAGAGGTTCTGTACCTCCAAATATTAAAGAATATCAGACCAGAATAAATTAATTTTCAGCATTTATTTGGTAAACATAATAGTTTTAGATCATGCTAATTTTAAAAGTCAAATATTAAGATCTTGGCATTATCTGAAAACAAATTTATTACCCACTAAGGTTTGGATTTCAAAATAGTTACTGTCCAAAACAAGTTCTCTCTTATGGTTTCTTTTAGCTATTAAGTTCTGTGTGAAATATTTCTACATAAAATGATGTGGTCAAATGACGTGTGTCAGCCTATTGATGTAACTAATTATGTTGACTAAATTTTTAACACTGACTTAGCCTTGCATACCTGGAGTAAGTCCCCCATGGTTGTACTTCTAGTTTTTGGACTTGATTTTCTAATATTGTGTTGATCTTTTTGCAGCTTTGTTTGTGAGAGACACTAGTGTTTGATTTCTCTTGTAATCTATCTGTCTATCTGTCTGCCTGTTTGTCTCTTATCTATATCATGCTGGGGATTGAACCCAGGGATTTGTATTCCTAGATCTTTTATAAATATAAATTAATAAATAGATATATATATTTGAGACGTTTCCTTAAGTTGCTAAGTTACTCAAGCTAGACTAGTACTTATGACCTTCCTGCCTCAGTTTCCCAGTGTTTGATATTATAGTTGTGCACCCCTCTGATTGACTTCTTGTAATATCATCTGGTTTTAGAGTAATGCTGGCTTCATGGGATGAGTTAGGAAATAGTCACTCTGCACCTGTTTTCTAAAGAAGATTGTGGAAAATTGGTGTAAAATTCACCAGTACAATCATCTGGGCCTGGAACTTTCTATTTAAAATATTACTAATTATAGATTGAATACTTCTAAAAGGTATATGTGTTTTGAGCCCATCTCTATTTCCTTAGATATGTCTTTATGGAATTAGGCAATCTCATCTAAAGTATCTGATTTATGGATGTATAACACATTATTTCTGTAGCATCTCTTCTTTGAACTTTTTTGTCCATGCTATTAATTGACTCTTCTTTCATTGCTCATATTGATAACTTGTGGCTTTTATTTTATTTTTTTATTCTTGGGTTCCTACATCACAGGTTTATCTGTATTTTGAAATTTTCAAAGAATTAGCTTTTGGGGCCAGAGATTTAGCTCTGTGGTTCTGGCACCTGCTTAGCAAGCACAAGATCCCTGGTTTCCACTTTATTGATTGTCAGTGTATATGCTACTGAGATTTATTAGTTTTATGTTTGTCAGCGTTTCTGAGACAGATACTCAGTGTGTGATGTTGAGAAAGTTACTTATTTTTGTGGCCCAAGTTCCTCATGGATTGCATAAAGTATTGTATGGATTGTATGGAGATCAAATTTGATAATGTACATAAAGGCTTGGCACAATAAATACATGGTACATCTAAGCACAAATGTTCTTGATAACTTCTCATTAACATGTTTATTGTCAGTCTCTCCAGATTGAGGAAATACAGTTAAATTTTCTTTCCTTCTATTTACTCCTTATTTCTGGATTCTTGGTTTTAGAATTTTCTGCACCTTGACCAACAACAAGTGGCTAGCTGTGGAAGCAGTGGACTTGATCACACAGGAACTTGGCCAAACAAAGTATCATCATTATACCAGGGCCATAAGTCACTGCATTAGTCCCGCTGAGATCTGCTTCTCCTCCCATATTCTGGCCACGTACGGAACAGAGAGTTACTTCAGATCAATCCAGTGTAAAATGGACCCTGGAAAAAGACATGAAATAGTCTTCTTTGCTAGTTTCTTACAAAAGTGTCAAGGATTTTAGTCTTCAGTTGTGTTAGAAATATTGCAATTTTAAAAGATTTAAATTGGTTTATTTTAATTTTATTTTTCTAGGAAGCAATCCTCTCTCAATTTTTCTAGCATTGTATTGCATTGAGATATTGGTGGCAGAAGGAAGATAGGGTGAGCAGTTTCAAACAAAGGTCTTGCATGATTCAGAACTGCATAACCATAGCTCATTTCTAAAATTCCATTTGCAGCAGGGCCCAAGGCTGGAAGTTCTGATGGTGCCTTAGGGGAGCGTTCGCCTCTGGAAACTGGCATTGAATGATGATGAACACCAGTGCACATCGGGGCACATTTGAAGAGATTCAACTTAAAGGATGCCTGAATCTTAAAAAAGTCTTTATGTGAATTTTCAGTAAGCAGAGAGGGGTTTTTTTCCTTTTCTTTTTCTTTCTTTCTTTTTTCTTTTTTTTTTGTTTGCTCTCTTGATTCTTTTCCTTTTTGGAGTACTGGGGACTTGAGCCCGTGGGCGCCCTTCCACTAAACAACAAGGACAGCTTTACCTTTCTCCCTTTTTTGAGATCAGCTCTTGCTAAGTTGTCCAGATAGGATTTGAACTTGGAATCTTCCTGGCTCAGCTTCCCTTTGTGGTAGAATCATGTGTGTGCTACCACACCAGGACTGGAGTCACTTTCTCTTTGTATAATAACGTAGTTTCCTTTCTCTTAAAATTATGAGAAATTCTCTTACTACATATATAAGGGTTTTGATGATTTACTGTTTTATGCTGTTACTGGGACACTTGACAGAGCAGCGCCATGTGTAGTACAGTTCATAGTACATTCCAAACTAGGAGTCAGCACCTTTTCAAGTCTAACTAAAGATGGTTATCTAGGTTTCCTTTTAAAATGTCCAAGAAAGAGGGCTGGGGATTTAGCTCTGTGGTGCTACACCTGCCTGACAAGCACAAAGTTCTGAGTTTGATCCTCAGTACGGCAAAAAGAAAAAAAAAATCCAACAAAGAAATTCTATGACCTCGTTACTGTTACCGTGTATGTATAGCATCTTAGATTTCGACAGATCGTCTTTTGTAAGTAATGGAGCTTGGTGCAGTCACATCTGAAGATTGTGAAGTACTTTCGCTGCCATCATCTCCTGTGATCTTGATAGTAAGCAAAGAGGAGCCAGAAGCCGATGCTTTCACCAAATGTAATGGCAAGTTTTATGCAATGTTCTGTTGTCCTCTACAAAAGATTCTCTGTCCACAGAAGAAGAGACAAAGTTTACGTCAGTCCCTGGTGCTACACGTGCTTATGGATAACTTGATGTAGGGTTCACCAAAAATCCTGGAACTAACCCTGAGGCAGGAGAGAAAATGACCTTCATTGCTATTTTAGGAAGATCTTTCCTTAGTGAATTACTTTCTGGTTTAAAGTAATGGAGTCAGTCATTGTCATTGTACAGTATTTTCTTTTAAGGACTAAGGATCCCTTTTTTTGGTTATTATTTACTTGCTTAGGATCTGTCTTGTTCCTACAGTTTGCTATTTCTTAGAATGAGGACAGTCTTTTATTTATCACCGAATCACTATCGCTTCTCGGCCTTTTGGCTAAGATCAAGTGTAGTATCACCGAATCGCTGACACCTAGAATAATAACTCTGAAGCAGTAGGAGTTCCATAAATTTTTCTCCTTGCCACATGAGTTCCAGGTCCAATATGAAGAAATTTAGAGTAGTGTCCCTCAGATAGTTTCCATGCTGATCATTCAGGAACTTGTTCAGTGAAATACTCAGAAAGGCCTGAGCATATTTGAGTTCATTATTTTAGTCAGAGGGGTCATCTGATTTGTCTTGGCTTCTGTGGTACGCTTTTTGTTTCTTCTTCTAATTTTGATCCAGTCCTGTACCTTTCCAACAGATTTTATGAATTTTATTTTGCTTCAGTTTAAGTTCAGTTTTTGTCATATACAACCACCATAGTTGCATATTGAACATCATAGTTGCAACCAGTACAGTTGTATGAGAATAGTAGGGAGTATTTGGGGAGGAATGGAATATGATATAAGAATATGTAGAAGGTATATCTATCTTGGCCTGGTAAGAGCAAGAATTTCTCTTGAAGAAATTCTATCAATGCTGGAGTGTATTGTCCTGAAATTGTAAGGAGAGACAAGATGCAATTTGTATTTCAGAAGCATCACCCTGCCTGTAATGAGGAGAATTAGTATTGAGGAAGACCAGAGGTCAAGGACTTCTGAGGAGGCTGCTAGAATAAGACACACACAAATGATATAGCCCTGGACTAGCATGCAATCCTGGTTGTTGTCCTGCAAGAAGCAGATGCCAGGGCGAAATCAGACATGCAAGAGATTTACTGGGAGATGTGCAGTTATCAAGTGAGTGGGCAGATAAAGGCAGATGTGACGAGGCTAGTTCTGTGATAGGAGAGAGGGAAGGAAGCAGAATTGGATAAGAAAGCTCTCAGATTGCAATGCGATTCTGAGAAAGTCTTGGACTGGCTAATGGGTATCCTGAACGAGTACTATCTATCTGCTTCCACAAGGTAGGACTAGAAATGCAGGACACATTGTTGTCTTCTGTATTGAAAAAGAAAAAACATCCTGGGTAGATGATTGGCAGACACTTTCTATTTTTGGGATACAGAACAATCGCAGATTGTGGAGAGGTTAAAAAATTATCTCCGTGGTCCCTTAAAATGTCATTCATGTATGGTTTTCATAGGAGATGATATTAACAGTAAAATTTGAGCTACCTAGGATCAATAAAATAGGGAAGTATTAGTGTCGAAGGATAGGACCCTTAGTAGTTGGTGATGTGAGACTGTTCTGGCATGGTCTTTCTTTATGGAGGTGGGCCTGATTTTATAGTCCTTACAAGTCTATGTCAGCCTACTGCAGTTTCGTGGATGCCAACACAGAAGGCACCAGTTTTCTGAGTTAAGTTAGTGACTGTCCATGCCACTGCAAGCAGTACGAGCATGGCTCAGGTTTGCACTGGTTCTTCTTCCTTCAGAATTCCCTGGGGAAGAAACAAAGGGGTGTGTCCCCATAGCCAAGGAGCACTAAGCTTAGAGAATGTGTCATCTTTATGAAAAGTAATCAACAAGTCAAAGTGCTCTTTGTCTTTGTCTTCTTACCCCTCAAGGTTGTACCTTACAGACAACTTTGAATAATGGGCTCAGTAAAGAGCAGTTAGGGCCCTGTGTTTTTGGTCAACAAGATGTACAAGGTTGCAAGAACTTAGATATTAGACTCAGTAGTCAGGGTTATTTCTCCTAACAGGTCATTGCTTGACCCTGTACCAGTCTTCCTTTCAGCTAATTTCCAGGCTTATACAATTTCATTGACCATTGCAGTAAATTTGGCTTGCAGATATTGGGTCATGGATTTGTTCAGTTCCACATAGCATTTATTAAAGGATTCTATTAACTAGACTGCAGCAATAAAATAAGGCCAAGCAGAAGTATGTGCAGATCTCATCCATGCTCAAAAGTCCCAATCTTAGCCAACTGTGAATAAGTTCCTGAAGAACCAGTGTGTCTAAAGACATAGTACAAGTTGGGCATGGTGGCACAGGCCTATTATTCCAAAACTCAGATGCTAAGGCAAGGTGATTCAAAATTCCAGTCCAGCTTGGGCAGTTTAGCAAGACCCTGTCTCAAAATAAAAAAGTAAAGTAAAGAGGGTGCTGCAAATGTAGCTCAGAGTGAAGGCCCTGGATTTAACTCTGGGACTAAAACAAAACAAATGAAAAACAAAAGATATTGTATGAGTCTAATACAGTGAGTGCTCATTAATACCTGGGCAAGGATCTTGTTATCATTGCTGATAAGTAGGAGAAATTGCCAATTAACCATCATTTATAATGGAGAGACATTCCATGACACATTTTCTCCTACATGTCAAACCCAGATTGCTCCAGTCATGGATGATTGCAAAATTTGATTTGGATCATTAATTTCTTGTTTTGTTTAAGCCATGTGAACAGCATACCAGGTATGTACAACCCTCATGTTTTATGTGGCGAAGCCCAGGGATGCGAGGTCATCAGAAGAAGCAAATGAATTTGTATTAGTCAGAACAAGACAGGGTATGTTTGTACATATTCAAGAGGAATCTACTACTGAGGTTTCTCTTGGTGGTGTCAGTCACAGCACTACAGTTTGGAACCAGACAGGTCCACTTGAATTGTCCAGTTTTTGTAGTGTGAAGATGGGGGAGAAATAGCAGTAGTGGGCTCAAGTTGCAGTTGCTGTTTGCTAGCCAGTGGTGTGGGTAGGAGACCAGAGTAATTTTCTATCCCATAGCTACTAGGTTTCCAGGTTTGAAGTATTGCCTCTCCAAGAGCCAGGGCTTTTCTCCTTCCAAAATTATGAAACTGATATATCCATTCCAGCAGCTGTATGTTCTATTTTTTCTAATCACTTCTGACTTCGACCTAGATCTTCTGTCTAGAAGGGCGGGGTACATACAAAACAAAGCATTGTTACAAAACTTAGTCTCAAAATGGTCCCAGTTTTGACCTTCATAGGCCCTGTAGGAGAGCTCAGTGAGTAGTGTTCTAAACAAATCATAATCCTTATGATCTTTTTTCTCTTTCTTTCTTTCTTTTTTTTTTTTTTTTTTTTGAGACAGGGTCTTACTTTGTAGTTCAGGCTGGCCCCAAGCTCACGAGGTAGCCTTGAACTCAGCAATCCTCCTGGCCACTGTCTCCCAAGTGTTGGGATTATAGGTTTGAGCCACCAAACCCGCATTTGTTGTATGCAGTACTGATTGCCAGTGGGTATGCCACCATGCCTGGTATTGTTGTATGTGGTTACTGGGATCAAACCAGGTACCTTGCACTTGCTAGACAGGCTCCGGAATGACTGAACTAAGTCTCTGGCCCAAATCCTTATGATCTTATGACTTGGTCAGGCTCAAGAGATATTCCAGACAGCTGAACTAGAGGTGAGTTTTTATCTAAGCCCACCTTTGACTGGACTGCCAGCTAGAGTTTACCATCTGGAATGGCACAGAGTTGCTCTTAGGGAAAGAAGGACTCAGCATGCTTAGGAATGACTGAGGTTAGAGATTTTGCATACAGTTGGTGTGTGTGTAGTAAGTGAGGAACCCTGAGCTTTGAAAACCCAGTAGTTTTACAGCAAGCAGTAAGAAGACATACTGTGTTGTGGAGGGAATTATTATTTCATCTTTCCACCTTGTATTGTTGTAAAAATAACTCTGATAAATGGCCTGGATGAATAATGGTCATGGTGTTGCATTCTCAGCCTACAGCAAAACTTGTAGGATTAGAGAGCCCTTTAGGAATGTAAGAAACAATCCTCTGAAACTTCTTACTGTTTTTCTCTGATAGGAACTTTGTCTTAACATTCTTCAGTGTCCTTGAGAAGAATGCCCTCAGGGAACTATTTGATCTCAGTGCCAGTAGTAATTGGGTCTCTAACAATTATAAATATTGAAATAGACATTTGTTCCTCCTTCTTGGTCACTGGATAGGTTGAAGTCAAACATATGACTCAATTCTAGCACAGACCCTGGAACAAGTAGATCTTCAATAAATAATGCTGATAAGGGATACAGAACTTTAAAGTGAGATATATGTTTTGTGAACTCACTCCTGGTTCTATTTAATTCTCCTGGTGTACCATCCCTTTATCTCAGTTTGTCGTACTTATTTAAAAATTGTACCAACAATCACTGATTGATTGGTTGATTTACAGACAGGGTCTCGCTTTGTAGTTCAGGCTGGGCCTGAGCTCACTATGTAGCCCGGGCAAGGCTCGAACTCAGCAATCCTCCTGCCTCTGCCTCCCAAGTGCTGGGATTCTACAGGTGTGAGCCACCACATCCGGCATTGTGGTGTGTGGTACTGTTTGCTGGTGGGCGTGAGTCACCACCCCTGGTATTGTATGTGGTTACTAGGGATCGAACCAGGGACCTTGCACTTGCTAGCAGGTGCAACTTGAATCACTGAGCTAAATCTCTGGCCCCCATTTTTTCTTTTTAATAAGGTAGCATTCAAATCCAGGCCTTTAAACTTAACTCTAGTGCACTGTGTTATAGCTAGTCCTGTTTTTTCTGGAGGACCATTGATCAATTTTGTGACAGTCACTCACTCATCCATCTTTTGTCCTTCTGGTTTGGTTAGCAGTGATTTAGTCATTTGTTCATGTTATTTTTTCCTAAAATTCAATATTTTTTTTTTTGCATTTTCAATATTATACTCAGACTAGACAAAATAGTCTTTAGGATCGTAATTTAAGGATTTCTTTTCATCTTTTTTTCAGCCTAGTTCAGCATTGCCAGGCCATTTAGCTATGCATTTTACTGGATAACCATTTTAAAGCCATCTTCACTCCTTCAAACAGTAACAGATTCATTTACATCCCTTGCCCTCAACTTGTTTTGGACAAACTATCTCAGTATTTCCTTCATTCCTTTTTGGATTGAAAAATTTATGAGGCTTTATATGCGGTAATTTCCTGCTATAGGAAGGCAAGAAAGTGTATCATTGGCCCCAGCTATTTCCAGGTAAACATGCAGCATTCAGAAGCTGCCTAAAGGATTAAGATACTTTTAACAGTATAAAGACTACCTGGAAAGTCATCAGTTTAAGCATGGTAAACAGTTTAGTTTTCAGAGTGCATTAATGAAAAAAATAAAAAGTCAACCTATTAATTACACTCTAAATTTGTTTAAATCATTAGCATCATGAGGAGTTGGAGGGCAGAAGTCTTAAAATACCTAGAGACTGAAGTTATTCGCTCTCTGAATAATTTTGCTGAGATTCAAATGAGAAAGACAGTGATTCTTTTTTTCTTTTCTTTTTCTTTTTTTTTTTTTTTTTTGAGACAGGGTCTTGCATTGTAGTTCAGGCTGGGCCTGAGCTCACTATGTAGTCCAGGCAAGCCTCGAACTCAGCAATCCTCCTGCTTCTGCCTCCCGAGTGCTGAGATTACAGGTGTAAGGCCCAGCATTGTGGTGTGTGGTACTGACTGATGGTGAGTGTGAGTCACCATGCCTGATATTATTGTATGTGCTTACTGGGGATCGAACCAGGGACCTTGACTTTGCTAGGCAAGTGCCAGAACCACTGAGCTAAATCTCCAGACCAGACAGTGATGTTTTGAACCACCTGTTTCATGGTATATATGTATTTGTCCACCTGTCTTTGTTTTCTGCCATATTTCACATGTTAATTATGCAGCTAGCAACATAATACCAAACATTTTCAAGAAATAACAGAATAATCCTCATAAGGTCATAGCTTCAGGTACCTAAGCTTCATTGCATTTCAAACCTAAAATATCATGTTCTTGTTTGCCAGTTAGCTCTGTCACTGGCTTTAAATCAGCAAAGTATTATCAGTCATTATCCCTTACATTATAAGTAAAAGCACTGTAACTCCCTGCATGTGACTTTCCTCCCCATAGATTGGTGACAAAATGTTTTGGCAATAGTGAACACAGAATACATTGTGAAAGCTAAGTCTGAAAGAAATTCACATAGGAAGAAAAACAGTTTTTACATTTCTAGCCTGCCTTGGCCCTACGTCATATGCTCATTATTTTAAAATTAAAAGCCAGGAGTCAAATTGAAAACCAGTAAATTAAGAGACAAGATGTGGGGACTTCAAGTTGTTTCACTTGAACAGAACCAATCTTATAGTTCCCTTTGGTTTTTCTCCCAGGAAAGGAAAAATTAACAGTCAGCATAATAAAACTCTTTACTAATAAGACCAGTGTGACTGTGGTTTGGGTTGTGTAAAGTACTTGGGTTTTATACATTATTTCCCCTTCTCAAAACTGTGGCTGAAATAAAAAGTAGTTCGTTCCAAAATACATACTCCAGTGGGAAAGTCTAAAAAACTATAATTCATTTTTGTAATGTACAGGCCATGTCACGTTTCTGTCATCTTCAGTCACAAGCCATTGTTGGCGGTTTCACCACCTCTTTTTAGTCAGTTTGGTTCAGTTTGGCTCTCAACTGAATTGTTAATGCAGTACTACCAATCCTTAATTTGTAGAACCACAGGGGAATGTTTAAATAAAAGAACACTCTATTTCATAGTCGTTTTTAAAATGAAAACATATGTAACTGTAATAGGGCTTTAAAAGTTTTTTTTTTCCTCAGTAAGAGCATAGTGTGTGGCATCTGCTAGGTGTAGGATGTCTTTTCCAGCTTTGCTAAACAGACGCCTTAGGTCCAGCAAGCTGATGGTTTAGATGTCTGTATCTCAGGCGTTAGCAGGATTAAGAATGCCCATGGAAGATTGTTGTCAGTTAGTTCTCCTTCCTTAGATAATCCCTTATATCGTATTTTGGAAGAGAAGAGGAGAGAGAAGAAAATCTCAAAATGCTTTTTCAAAGCTGATTGATTTTGGAGAAGCTCATGTCTGAAAACTGATGTGTATGTTGTGTTTGGTGAGGCCAGTAAAAATGGCCATGGGATAAACAAATAATTCCTGTATCTGGGAGTTTTATCAAATATTTTAAAATTTCTTTGAGGGTTGTCAGTGATTACAAACTCAAAATCAACATTTTATATTACTGTCATGGTGGACTGAGGGCTGAGGACAACCTTGACTTAAAAAAACAAAAATGGATGAGTCATCGCCAGTAAAATGGACGACTTTTTTTTTTTTTTTTTTTTTTTGAGACAAGGTCTCACTTTGTAGCCCAGGCAAGCCTGGAGCTCAGCAGTTCTCCTGCCTCTGCCTCCTGAGTGTTGGGATTACAGGCGTGAGCCACCACACCCAGTTTGGATGACATATTTGATTTCTTGTACCACCTACATTTCTCACTCAGATCATGGGTTTTTAGCTTCTTAGTATCTCGATGGTTTGATTATACTTTGTGCTTATTAGAACTGATGGTGACGTTTAATTCTTCAGCACAGCAGCCTAGGGAGGTGGGATTTAGTTGGGTGGAACCCTCATGAATAGATTAATGTTGTTAGTGGACCAAGTTCTCCTTTGAAATGTTACACACCAACATTAACTCTCCTGTGAGACACACTTCCACCTTATATTGCCACCCACCACGTTAGGACACAGTATGAGACTCACCAGATGGAGCCAAAAACCTGCTAACTAAACCTCATTCTTACAAAGTAGGTATGTCTATCACATATTTTGTTGTTGCAACAGAAAAATGAACTAAGACTGTATTCTTTTTTACTTAAAGGCTCCCAAATACCTTGTTTGTTTCTATTTTTAACATACAAGCTCAAATAAATAAAAAAATGAATGTTATGCAAATAGGCCATTTTGGATATTAATATTTACCTAAAATTTCTTACTATTCTCCTATTTTCTATAAATATGTTTGGATAGCCTCAGAACTCTGAGAATCTTGAATACCTGGGAAAAATTGGAAGTCCTCTCCCATCAATATTTCCACTTGCCTATAACTATAGTTTGTAGCTATGAATAGTGTACATCTATCTGCAAAGAAATGTAGATGTGTTGTGTATCTAAATCTCTAGATATATTTATATGTATATATTGCAGGGCAAGATAGTGAGGGGGTCTTAAGGGTGTGTGTCTTGAGACAGTATTACTTGGGTTTGAAATCAGATTCTATCACCTATTTGTATACTCTCAAGCAAGTTATATAACCCCTTTCTGTTTATTTCCTTATCTGTGAAATTATATAATAAAAGTAGAACTCAGAGTGAAATGAGTTAAATGAGTTTAAACATCCAAAATGTAACACTTGTGTAATTGTTGAAATTTAAAAATAGCTATTTAACAGTACATTATATATTTCATATACTTACAATAGGACAATTTCCTATCTATTGCTAAACACCTTTTATATTTAAATATAGTACATATGTACTCTACACATGGCACACTTAGATTTTCTTGGGAATTTCACAGCTATGTAATGACCACTGTGAGTGAGACTACCCATAGCTCATGTCTGGAATGAATATCACATAACTTTGATATTTTAAATCTACCATGTAAGACACAGTACTTCCCACTGAAAACTCTTCCTGGTATAAAGTGTGTCTGGTAACGGTGAAATAGAAGAGAGCAGGCTCCGATTTGCATACTGCAAAGTCTTGGGCAAGTCATTGAACCTTTCTGAGCTGCCTTCGTGACATTTCTTGCCAGCTTGAGGTGGGAAGGAGAAACAAAAATACATTTAAAAAGTACTTGGCCAAGAGCCTGGCATATAGTAAATGCTGGATAAATGGAAACACCGATGTTTAATGTGTCAGTCCCACATCAAATGGGAGAGTTTATTTTTAAGCCCAATACAAACAAACATCCCACTGGAAGTTTTTGATCAGCTGTGCCGTTGCTGTATAATGATCATGGTTTAGTCTTCAGGGCCTGTGGTTTCAATAACCATCAGTGGTTGGAAGTGTACTCCCCGTAGGAGCCAAAGAAGGGAAGATGATGGTGTTATTGAAGTTTCACCAGAATCTCACTAGGTGGCTTGAAACTGTACCTCTTCTCCTTGTGCCTGGGCCTGCTCCTGCCATTAGGAAGCCTGCTTATCCCAGAAGCTGTAACACTGAAGAAACAGCAGAAGCCAGGACTGTGGAGTGAGCTTGCTCTAGCTGGTGGCTTAGGCCAAGAGATCCAGGGAAGGACCCATTCCATCTTTCTTTCTTTCTTTCTTTCTTTCTTTCTTTCTTTCTTTCTTTCTTTCTTTCTTTCTTTCTTTCTTTCTTTCTTTCTTTCTTTTTCTTTCTTTCTTTCTTTCTTTCTTTCTTTCTTTCTTTCTTTCTTTCTTTCTTTCTTTCTTTCTTTCTTCTTTCTTTCTCTTTCTTTCTTTCTTTCTTTCTTTCTTTCTTTCTTTCTTTCTTTCTTTCTTTCTTTCTTTCTTTCTTTCTTTCTTTCTTTCCTTCCTTCCTTCCTTCTTTCTCTTTCTTTCTTTCTTTCTTTCTTTCTTTCTTTCTTTCTTTCTTTCTTTCTTTCTTTCTTTCTTTCTTTCTTTCTTTCTTTCTTTCTTTCTTTCTTTCT
>PVIC010008437.1:0-27174 GCA_004025085.1 Thryonomys swinderianus
TCAGGCTGGCCCTGAGCTCACTATGGTGCCCAGGCAAGCCGCCGCGAACTCAGCAATCCTCCTGTCCCTGCCTCCCGAGTGCTGGGATTACAGGCGTGAGCCACCACGCCCAGCATTATATGTGGTTACCGGGGGTCGAACTCAGGTCCTTGCGCTTGCAAGGCAGGCGCCGGAACCACTGAGCTAACCCTCCGGCCCCATCACTGTCTAAGTCTTATCCCCATGCCTGCCTCTTTCTGGCTGTGTGGCCACATTCAAAATACAGTCTCCCTGGGCTTGAGATCACAGGTGTCAGTAGGCTGACAACAGCTCTTCCTTCATAGGCTAGGTGAAAAAGTGAGAGATGAGGAAAAAAAATTCTAATCATTTGTTGGGAACAATCCTGTTTGGGAGAAATAATTGGAAGGTCAAAACTGACTAGACCTTTCTGCAGACAGACTTTGGACTTAACTACGTTGCAAAAGAATCCTGTTTGGGAGGAATAATTGGAATCCCTTTCCTGGCTGCCTAGACTTTGCACCCAGCTCACCTTCAGTTTGGATAACAAAAGGATTCTGATGGTCCCACATGCTGTGATGCTTCAAGGTGGAACTCCATTGCCAGTGCTTACCCTGCCTTCTTAGTCTTTGTTACATTTTTGTTACTGGAGAGATGCTGAATAAAAGTTGTGGCAGGCTGGGGCCTGGGGTCTTTTGCTACCCATAGTAGCATGGATCAGGCCCAAGCTCAGTTTCTCTAAGCCTCATGTTATTTCACTGTGTGCCAACTCACAGGAGACTAGAACCTAAATCCAAAGGTCCTAGTTATGTTCCCTTCCCCTGGATCCCACAATCATTCAGCCAAGAAAAATATTGATTTAAGTATCTACTATTTTTCAGGCACAGTCTAGGCCATAATGATTTAAAAGGTCAAAAAACATTTGCTTCTTGCCTTTAGGTGATTTACAGCCTGCTATAGTTTAGGGAAAAGAGACAGCAAATAGTTGAAAAGCTCAGCAGTTCCATTTGTTGTGTGTACTATTATAAAATTAAAATGAGTGCTAAAATGGAGAATAGTGAGGGTGTGGCAATAAGGCAACCAGACTCCAAAAGAGAAAAAAGGAATCTGTTTTGTACAGAAATAGAAGAATAACTTTCTATGTAGGGGAAATGTAATAGCAACGAGACTGTTGGTGTGAGTAGAGCATGTTGAATAAAGGGTGAAACCGGATTAATGGGGTACAGGTGGAACTAGATGACAAAGGATTTAGGAGAATAGTATAAGAAATTTAATATGTAAAGCTATTTGAGAATTTCACAGCAATTGAATTTTAGAAAATTATGAGGATTTCCACGTGGATACCTATTCAGAAGAAAACAAGAGTGGAGACAGGAAGAGCATTTAGGACATGCTCTCACTAGGCCAGGAGGAGAGCCTTTGATGGGAAACTCGCACAGCAGATGCAGAGAGGACTGAATGGGTCCAAAATGTATTGGGGAAGCTAAGACAGACCCACTTACTGATGAATTTCATCTAGGGTTTGAGGGAGAGAGAAGCAAAAACAAAAAATAATAACCCTCTAGAATTCTTTTTTGAGAAACGGGTTGTATTTCCTGGAGTGGAGAGACTAGAAGAACTCAGTAGTTTCAAATAAGACAGTTGATCTGGTAGGCCTGCGAGGTGCCAAGGAGATGTTTATGCAGCACTGACATCTGTTTCTCTGGGCTCACTCCTTGTCCAACACTGGGTAAGTTACTTACTTAAGGAAGTTACTCTCTTCCTTAGTTTCCTGTCTGCAGAATGAAGACAGTAATACATACTTTACTGGGTCATATAAATAGTACATGAACTTAAACTAGTGCCTGGCACCAGGTAGCACCTGTAAAAGTCCCAGTTGCTAATTTATTGTCATCCTTTCCGTCTTTGTTTTCATTTTTATCAGTAACAGCACCATCATCTATAGAAGAAAGTTTGAGCTAGCGTTGTAAGTTTGGAGTACAAGAGGTCATATTCTTTGCCAGGGAAGTAACAGGGTGATCTGTAGGGAAAAGTTACATAAGAAAGTTCTTTGAACCCCTCCTTAAAAGTGAATGTGCAGGTAGAGGCAGAAAAGAAGCACAAAATATTGCCAAAGAAGTGGGAGATAAATTGTGCACCAAGGAAATGTGAATGGTGTTAAGAGAATGTCTGTGTGGTCAGGTGCTATTGAGTGGCTAAGAAGACTCAGGAGTGATCATTGGATTGATGGTGTGGCCATGAGTGACCCTGAAGAAGAGCATCAGTGAGGTGGTGCGGAGGAAAGGGCCACTGGAGCAGACACAAATAAGTAGAGCATATGTTTTTAAGAAGGTTTGCTGTGAAAGGGAGCAAAACGTGGGCTGGTGGCTAAAGGAAACTTAAAGGCTCAAGGGAGTCTTCTTGGGGTGACTGAATCTGGCTGCTATTTGGAAACTGTTGGAAATGGAACAGGAGAGAAGGAGATATTACACTTGCAGATGGGAGAGGGAGAGTAACTCTTCGGAGAGATGAGAGTAGAAGGGATCATAGTAACATGAAGGTGTGGTCCTTGATGGGGGCAGGGACATTTTCTCTATGAAGAAAGTAGGCAAGGAAGTAGGGAGACAGAGTTTAGTGGTAGGAAAGTCACAGAGTATTTGTCTGATGAGCAAAGTTAAAAAAAAATATCAGCCCACTGTACCCTGTCGCTTCTGATAAAGGGAAGTATGGTTTCTTGGAGAATCTGAATGGCTACTGAGAGTCAAAGAATGTTGCTCTCCTACATAATATCTGCATTAGCACTTAGTTTGTGCTGCTATAACAAAAATACAATAGACTGATTGGCTTAAACAACAGAAATTTATGTCTCAAAGTTCTGGACGCTGGGAAATTCAAGATTATGATGGTGGCCAGTCAGTGTCTGATGAGAGTCTTTTCTGAGTTGTCCCTTTATGTGGTAGTGAGGGAATGAGGGAACAACCTTTCTGTCTTCTCAGCACAATGCTTCTCCCACAGGAAGCTCTACTCCCATGGCCCAGTTACCTCCCGGCCCATTGCCAAATATAGATGCTCCTTGACTAATGTCAAAACCCATCATATATAGGAAATATCTTAAGTTGTAATCACATTTAAAATATTTAACCTGTCAAACACAGCTTACTCACACAGTATGATAAAAAATACACTATATATTTAAATTAAAAGTTTTTATTACAATAAACCATGCATTGCCATTAACCTCCCTCAAGATATGCCCCCTTATTTCAAGCACACTTATCCCATGGTTCATGCACTTCCTGGAGTGGTTCCGGAAGTCCTCTTTCAAGAGTTCCTTTAGCTGGACTGTCCTGGCTAGCTCCATGAGCTGAACTGATTTAAAATGTTTATATGTCATGGTCATTTTGACTTGAGGAAGAGCCAGCAATCACATTGTGACAGATCTTGTGGGCGAGGACACACTGTCATGTTTGTAGAAGCCTCACTTTCCATTCAGCATTCAGCAGTAGCACTCACTGTATTTTTTTTATCACACTTCATGAAGACATTCACAGAAGCAGATTCCAGAGTTACTTCAGAAAGCAACAAGATTGAGTGTGATTATGATGTGCACATACAATGTACCAATAAAGGTAAAAAAAGAAAAAGGAAGCAACAAGAACTATGGGATAAGCATGTTTAAAGTGAGGGGAAGTATTTTGTGGGGGGCTAATGGTGTATCTTTTACTGCAATAATCGTTTTAATCTAAGCGGTCTGCATTTTCCAGTGAGACTTCAAGCTGTAGAGTCAGGCTGTTCACCCTGCGGATTTGCTGCTAATTAGGAGCTGACCTTGGCAGCTCCACAGTGCCACAGGGCCTCGTACCACTTATTGCTAGTGAGCAGAGTTCAGTCAAAACTGAGGACAGCTCCTACTAAACGCAAAGCATTCCTGTCACATCGTGAAAATCAAAAGATCAAAAGTCAAACCACCACTAAGTTGGAAATTCTCTGCACTCTCCCTCCGGGGTCTGGGTCCCAGCCTTTGCGTTTGATGGGGACACACAGAGTCCCCAGCAAGTGTGCAGATGTGAGCCCTGACTTCCTGAAGACGGACCGTGCCGCCTTTTGTGTCAGGGAGATGGCCACAGCGGTTGCCTCCTTCCGAAATCCCAAACTTCAGTTACTAAGAAAATACTATAATGAAATACCTGAGGAAGTGAAAACTGTCAACAAAAGAGGGAACTTCTATAAGATGAGTTCTTCTGGAGTAGAACACAGTGAGGTCATCATATCTTTTCCATTCTTTTTAAATTTTGTTTTTATTTTTTAGTACTGGGCTTGAACCCAGAGCCTTCCCATCAACACATTCACAACTCTGTCATTTTTGATGTTGATCCAGGGTCTCAGAAAGCCATTCAGTTTCTGGGCTCACTCTCCCAATCCTTCTGCCTCAGTCTCTGAAGAGGGCTGAGATTAGAGGCAACACCACCATGCCTGGTTTATCATTTCAGTTCTTATTTTTGCCCATGGCTTTATGTCATCAGTAGAAGCCTTACGTTAGCAAATAAACAGTCATCAGCAGAAGCTTCATGTTAGCAAGTAAACAGAATAATACATATAAATACATTTATTTAAATATTCACACACATTTGACTTGTGAGTCTGGAATATTGCACTTTAGAGAAATGAACAAATTGTTTTCTTTTTCTAATTTAGACTTCAGATGACCTTGAACATGAAAACAACAAAAAGGTAACAAAATAGTTCTGTTGAGGATTTTGCTTTTCTGAGGAGACGCCCACAGGAGACGCTCCAGAGCTGAGCACTGTGTAGGAAGTATTACTGTTGTCACCCTCCTCCGGCCCCCAGTGGGGATATCAGGCTCAAGGCTTAATACTACTGTGTCACATACAGGATGCACCTGACTGCCTGTAACTGTGCAAAGAAAAGAACTAATCTCAGTGATAAAATGATTAAACCCTGATGAAAGCACAGAAGTAGGGCAGAGGAAAAGTTTGAAAATAGGTATCTAATTCCCCAATGTATTTCCTCAGTTGGAATTAGAGATTATAGCCTCGACATGGGGCTACCTAATCATCCATATGTGGAGTTTCAAATATAAAGTCATTGGGTTCGTATCACAGTGTAATACGAAGGTGTTCCTGGTTCGGACTCATCTTGAAAGAGATGGTTAATTAACTTTACACAACATACCTGAAGTTTTTTTTTTTAATTTATTAGACATTAGCTTTACTGTAATTCTTTGCAAGGTAAAGCTGTCTTTCATTTTTTTTATCATCTTCAAAGTTCCTCATGATGATCAGTGTCCTAAATAAATGTGTGTGGTTCATTACACACAGGTGAGACTGACCACTCTCTGGCAGAATGTGCCTTTCCCCTGGAGCATGACGCTCCGGAATACGTGGGCCTGGAAGTCAAAAGGACCAAGATGTGATTAGCATAGAGACTAATTTTCCACAATGGATGTATTTGTTATGTACTGCAAACCTATTAGAAAAACAGGAAGAAAATACATCGTGCTGTCCATGGGGTCTTACTGTATCAGGAACAAGGGTCATTCTTTTTCTGATCTGAATGTCCAGTTCAAAGAAATTGTGGGTAAATCTGTTCACTTCCTCTCTCAGAATATTGATTAAAACACTATCTAGTAAACTAGAATTTTATACTGAGAGGAGCCACTGTACACAGCCTGACTGACACGTGCTCACTGTTTGACTCTGGGAAGCCTCAGGCTTCTTCTGTGACCAGTGGGTCGTGCTGAGACCCTCTCACCAGGACAGTGACATGACCATGATGCAGCAGTCTGGACTGGAGCCAGCACCTAGCACTGGTATTGTTCATTGTATCCTTTGGCCTATAAGAAGGGAGCGAAGTTGCTCCCACCCTTGTCTGAGGGTTGAAGGTGATGGGGGTTGGAACATTTCCAAAGAAAATGATAAAAGCAAAACCAAGTTACATTATCAGCTTATTTATCAATGTGATGGTTTAGAATGCTCAGAATACGAAGTCTTTGAATGAAAACCAATGGCCTGCCATTTGTGCACTGGAGAGTTGCCTGATAGGATGAAGCAACTCAGTCCCTTACTTTCAATTTGTGCGGGAAATGTAGCTTTCCACAGTTCTCACAAATATATTCTAATTTTAGTATATGTGCTGCCGAAGCGAGCACAACAAATATATTCCGAAGGTGGCATTTTGCTGTGGTACTTGTAAGTTTTGTGAATTTTGCTCTGATGTCTCAAGATCAATAAAATAATGACTTTCTTTTCTTCTATCCAAAGTAAGACAGTTTCCAGATGGTCTGTGTAGTAAATGATTAGGTCATCTAAGAATAGGTGCTTTTTAGAAAAAATACCATAAACCACTGTTTTGGGGTTTTTGTTTGTTTGCGTTCTTGTTTTTTTTTTTTTTCTGTTTTGTTTTGTTTTGTTTTCTGAGACAGGATCTCACTATGTACTTCAGGCTGTCCTTGAATTCTATATGTGGCCCAAAGTGACCTCAAATTTGCAGTGATCCTCCTGCCTCAGCCTCCCAAGACCTGGGACCATGGCCCTGCACCATCACACCTAGCTTCTACTATATCAGTGGCTGAAATTCTAGCAAAAGGTCCTAAAAGTGTGATTTCCTAGACCAGCCTATCATCAGCACCTGAGAACTAGATATACAGCTTGGAGTAAAAGGGCCTCACTCAGACTCATTTTAACAGAAACCCCAGGAGTGGGACCCAGGGATCATTTGGGGAGAATGGGGAAAGGGAGATCCTGGGGAGTGATCTGAGGGCCTCTGTCCTGAACTATAGCCCAACTCTTCCTTTTTTAAAAAGTTCTTCTTAAGTTGCTAAGTTGCCCAGGGTTGGCTTAAACATGCGATCCTCCTGTTTCAGCCTCCCACGGTGTTAGAATTATAACATGCACCATCATGTGTGGTTCCCAAAAATATTTTAACAGACCTTCCTGGTGATGCTGATGCTTTCTGGAGTACAGGGGTCACTGGTTTTGACTACATGCCTCGGCTTGTGAAAAGTGAACACTCATATTACTGTACGTGTCTCGTAGCTCTGCCATGAGGCCTAGTGCAGTTTCTTCGGTGTTTTAAAGTCCTCTGAAAACCTAACAATGTCCTACATATGTAAGATAAGATGACTATTTTCTGACTTCCTCTTGCATTAATTTGAGCTATTGTGAAGTTTTTAAACTGTCCTGAAGCATAATTGAGGCATGAAATGTCTGTTACCGCTGCATTGCAGTGTGTGCCAATTGCATTTAGTCAGAAGGTCTCGCTGGGGTCCGCCAGAAGCCTGCAGCTCATCTGCCTTCTGCCTTGTGCTCCCAGGGCCTGGTGACTGTGGAAGACGAGCAGGCATGGATGGCGTCATATAAATACGTAGGTGCTACCACTAACATCCACCCGTACCTGTCCACAATGATCAACTACGCACAGCCCGTAAAGTTCCAAGGTTTCCATGTGGCAGAAGGTAATGCCAAGGGTTACACGCAATCGTCTTTTTTGTCTGCTTGTCGTGTTACAGTGTTGAGCTTTGATCTGACCTGTTGTCATTTTTCCTTTTAGGCTTGGGAATCATTCCACCTCGTTTCGTTTTAAAATTTTAATTATTTACGCATATCCGTTGCACAGACTACTGGTTTTTGCTGTGGCCTATCTGTGTATGCATATATGGTTCTTTCGTCATGCTGACTTTCCCTTCTCTTTTGCTTACCATCCACTTTATTTTTGATTTATAAACCTGACAGACACAGGTCCTTGGCACGCAGAGGAATTGTGCTGTCATTTTCGGCATTGTCCACACGGTGGCGCTGAGAGACTGTGTATTTGCTAACCCTGCTGTAGAGCTTTCAGGGATTTTTTTTTCCAAAAATTAATTTATTTTTTGATTGACACATACTTGTACCTGTTCATGTGATCTACTGTAATATGATGTTGGGACTCATGCACGCATTTGATAATTAGTAGTTACCAGAGAGAGAAGTGTAGGGCTAAGGGGTTAGAGGGAAGTGTAGGTGCGATGCTAGGGCGAGACTGGGCGGCTAAGTTCTGGCGTTGAGGGGAACAAAACTTCCCTTTTGACTGGAAGTTGATCTCTGGAAACACAAGTACTTTTAAGACTTTTGCAAGTCTTTTCTGTGCAGAAGAAATCATCATCCAATTCATACTTCATGATTGGCCGAAGCACATAATTTGTTTAATGCCTCCAAATTTAATTCAGTACACTTATTGTCTTAAGTGAGTTATTTCTACCCACAGGATGTCAGTGAAGCTAGAAGCTACTGACATGACTGGTTAACGTTAGCCACTAACACTCTATGATTCCGGATGTAATCAGATTTACTGCCTGCCCTTGTGGGAGAGTTTGGTGGCGGGTTTTCGGAGTGCATCTTTGTTTCTCTTTTACAGAACGCAATATTCATTATAACATGTCATCTTTTAATGAATCAGTCGGTCTTGGCTACTTGAAGACGCACGCAATTGAATTTGTAAAGTATCCTTATCTGTTAAGTAGAATGGGGCCTTGGTGCAGTTTGACTGGAAGGAGTCAGTGGAATAGATCAGTGGCTAATATATAATATTTGTCATAGAGGTGATGAACTATATGAAAGACCAGGGTGGCAGGGCCGGTCTTCCCAGATGTACACTGTTTATAGAATCCACAAGGTGACTGAACTGTGATTTTTCTCCAAAGTATCACTAATCAATGTGAAAATTTTCTGTGTTGTCTACATGTTTGTCATGGTGGGCTTCGGCCTCTGTTATTTTTCCTCTTCATTGTTTATTTATCTCAGCTGTGATTCTCTTCTTTTTATTTTTCCTACTTTCCTTAATAAGTTACACAGTTACAACAAACGACAAATGAGTCGCATTTACCCCAAGGGAGGCCGAGTTGATTCCAGTAATTACATGCCTCAAATTTTCTGGAACGCTGGGTGCCAGATGGTTTCGCTGAACTATCAAACCCCAGGTAGGAGCCGATGTCCAGTGACCCTGAATTTCACAAGAACACAGGGACAGGGTGGTGTTAGAGACTCCCACCAGTTCGCTTTAGGCGTCTTTTTAAAAAGGAAACAGACAGATGGCAAAGGAAGCAATGTTTTCCTGCATTTATATAATAGGGAGAAATAAAAATTCTAAAACAGAGCCATAAAATGGTATGTAAGAGTTGAAGTTGAAGTTGAAGTTCCTTTCATATATCCCATGACTGTTCCACTAAGCGTCATCCCCTACCAATTCCAAAGTAGTTCTCAGGTTTCTTCTTTTGGGATAAAAGTTGTAATCTTTCTTTCCAGAGATAGAATTTCCTGAGGAGAATGGTAGTATCTTTGTACAAAGTTTACAACTTATTTTTCTTTTGGAAATCACCCATGCTGGTTGAAACATTCAGCAAATATCAACAGAATATGACAGAGTAAGGTTCCTGAAAATGGCCAGTGAGGAGTTCTGTTGTTTATGAAGTAATAATCTATAAGTTGACCCTCCAAAGTGTACTCAGAGACAAGTTTCCAATATATTTGTACCAGTACATTACACAATTTAATACTCATTTTTCCCCATTATATAACTTTTCTTAGAAACACTGGTAAACTTTTATCCCTGTGTAAACAAACTAAACAGTTTTCAACATTTGTTTAAGAGCCTGAGATCATAATATTAAAATTATAGTGCAACAGAATAGACAAAAGTATGTTACATAAACATTTACTTTATGTGATTAGTTTTACATTATGCTTCTTAAAATGAGTAACAAAAAACCTAAAGCCAAGAGGAAAAAAAAAACCCTCATACTTCTTCATTTCTTTGATATATGAATGTATCTCCCCTATTTCCAAGTTTGGGGACCTTTTCCTTTTCTACAACATCAACCATAATGTGGGAGTCCCCATCCATCTGGTTCGCTGGTATCTGAACGCCTTTGGCTTTGATCTCTTCGCGGTGAACATCAGCTCACCAGAGACCCCAGCTCCCACGGAGGCTCCTTGCTGACTAGCAGCTCCTTACAGAGGCACCGCTGTGCTCGCGACGGAGACATGGCAGAGCTGGCTGCATCAGACTGCGGCCAGTGACCAGCGCAGCCCAGGGTTTCTAGCAACACAACATAAAGTCCTTTTTTCCCTTACGGAGAGATCCAGTTACATTCTTAGTTGTCAGTGAATCTGTCACAGGGGGGACAAGACCCTAAAACCACTGAATCACGAGGGCAGCTTGTATTTTATTTTAGAATGTAAAGATTAACCTCATTTTGAAGAATACAAAAATCCATCTCTTCATTTATTTTGCTGATGAGAAGGGAAAAAAAAATTAGCCACCTGCAAGAGAAACGTCCTAGGACAGGCCCTGGCAGTGTCAGTCCCACTTTCTCCCCTCAGCCTGACACTGGGAATGTCACCAATTTCGATATGACCCTTACTGTAGTCATCTGTAAGTCTCTTGGCTATCTGTGGGTGTCTCCATCAAAGAGATGTACATACCTTCCTAAGGACAGCAGTGTCTCTACTCTCAATATTGAATGAACAACCATGATTGTGTATTGAGTCCACTTTTTGCTTTTTGAGACAGGGTCTCGCTTTGTAGTTCAGGCTGGCCCTGAGCTCACTATGGTGCCCAAGCAAGCCACCGCGAACTCAGCAATCCTCCTGTCTCTGCCTCCCGAGTGCTGGGATTACAGGCGTGAGCTACCACGTCCGGCATTTGAGTCCACTTTTTAAAGCAAGTCTAGGGTCCTGTTCATGAAGATACATTTTATATTTAATTCAAATTACGCATGAGGCCATTTGGCTATGGAATCTTGTAGTGTTAAAGCAGGACCTTTGGGCCAAGGAACAATCTCGTTCCCATTGTTTAAAATCACCCTGTCCTGATCTCCTTTGTTCAGGAAGATGAGATGCTAAATTATTTTTGTCTTTTGACAGATTTAGCGATGCAACTGAATCAGGGGAAATTTGAATATAATGGATCGTGTGGGTGAGTAATATGATTTAGACTGTTGTCACCTAGTTCCAAGGCTTCATACTACGGTGATAATGAAATGGTGTCATTTTTAATTAGGGGCCACTGAATGTAGGTAGGGCTTGAGAGATGGCATAGAAATAAATGAAAACCCTAGATAGGTTACATTTGTAAATAACCATTCTTTGTATGCCCCATTTTTTACCTACACAGACTTTTTAAAGCAATTTAGCAATTCATGGTACACATGCTATACTTTCATCTCTATTTAAAAGTGGATTTTTTATGACTGGGACAGAGACTGATCCCTGCTCATTTAGATATTAACTAAAGACACAGGTATATTAAATATGTCTATCTTTTCTGGCACCAAGTATAGGAATAAAGTTAGTGTCATATACACTGAAACTGTATCACATTGAATTTAACTTAGCTCAGTTGGGAATAAACATTTTTTCTTCTCTTAATTTTTTTCTGTGACTTGTAAATAGGCATTATCAATAAATAGTGCTATGTTCTGGTTTACTGAAATAGCTTTGTTAAAACCCATGAGCCCAGAAGTGAAAGAGGAAATACAAATCCTACTGAAATGCTAAGAAGTCAAAGGAAAATATGAGTTAAAATTGTATAGACATTTTAAATAACCTTTTAATGGTTATTTTTTCCCATGCTTCTTTCCCAAGTAAATAATCCCAGACCACAACCCAAAGCTTCTAGACTCACCAGGGAAGGACTATGGAGGGTTACACTCAGGAGGGTTTTGATGGTGGTTCACCTACTTAGTTACCTTAATTTTTGTCATTCCCCACAACAAAAACAGCAGTCAAAATACAATTTTTTTTTAGCAGTTGTGAGCTAGAGGTGACTCTTCAAGGTACATGGTTGGTACCTGTTAGATGGTTCCCTGCCAGTGTGACCACACCCCACACATGCAAGTGATAGCCCTGACTCCTGGGTCTCCTACCAGATACTTATCTGGAGCATATATTACAGTTTCCTCTGTTGTGTGCTTTGAGCAAGATAAAAATGAAGTGGTCTGGAGGAAAAGGGTGAAGTATATATTAACCAGTGAATTTTGCAGTTCTTTCTCATTCTGCCAGGGCAGAGAAGGAAGTCCAAGATTGGCTAAATTAGAAAGAACTCGGAGCCTTCTGAATGCTTTGGTCAAAAGAAGGATCTTCCTCAGTTTTCCACTGTGTTCTTTCCACTCTTAAACACAACACATCCTCAGAGGCAGGTGTAGCTGATCATTGCTCTTCAGGACAGTCCGAAAGGGGAAGGCCCCTCTGGTGGATCTTAGGTCCCTCTACCTACATTAGCTGCTAATGTACAGATGGGGACAAAGTTGTGTTTGAGTCTTTATAAAGCTCCTTCTATGCTTCTGTGCTACCAGGTACCTTCTCAAACCAGACTTCATGAGGCGGCCGGATAGAACATTTGATCCCTTCTCGGAAACCCCAGTTGACGGTGTCATTGCAGCCACGTGTTCAGTGCAGGTGAGGCCTTTGCTCATCACAGATTGTGCAGACATGTACAAAATAATCCCGGAAAGTAATGACTGCTCAGATGTCTGATGTCAAGTTGCAAGACCTACATATCACTTTCAGCTCTGCCTTAAAATTCTCCATTTTCTGAGACGGTTTTTCATAAGTAAAGTTATGAATGATTTTGGAAATACTCTATCAAAAATATGTACTCTATGATTATTTACATAAAATTCTAGAATGTAAACTATAATTTTGGTAAATCAGTGGAGGCCTCTGACAGAAACAGCTATAAATGGGTCTAAAAGAAACCTTTAGAGGTTATGGAAATGCTTATTATATTAAAGGCAGTGATGTTTCACAGATGTGGTTGTGTGTCAAGACTGGTTCAACTGTACAGTTTAAGTATGTAAAGTTTATTGTATCTCACCTTTACCTCCAAAAAACTGTTTTGAAAATTATTAACCATTAGGTATTATTAAAACTCCAAAAATCTAATAGTTATAATCATTTAGAAGATAAGTAAAAATAGTTACTTTGTATCTTCTACACTAGATGGAATTTAACACTAATCTTTACAATAAAATACTATTATGTAAATAATTTCAATATGAATGAAGAAAAACAGGCAAATCTTAACATTGCTTTTCTAGGTCCCTTCTCACTGTGTCTCTTTTAGAATTCAGTAATAAGCACAGCATGATAGAATTTCAGAACAGGCATCTTAGGGGATATCAATCCATCACTGCATTCTACAGGTATGGAGACTTATAGGCGAGATGAGGACATTACGAACACTCTGCATTACTATGGCTTATGTGTTTACCTCATGTTACCTCAATGTTACAACCAAGTGTTACGGCTCAATGTAGTGTTACAGCTAGCTGAAGGTCTCTGGAGATGAAGAAACCCGGGACATTCAGAATTATGAAGGAACCTTTTATTGCACTGAGGGCACAGAGGAGTTCGTACTCCAAAGTCTAAACCCAGCACAGAATGAAAGCAGCCTTATCTGGAGAGCTATGGCATAGGGGGGTTATGTTCACACACCAGGCAAACATGATTACAAAAGCAGAAAGACAGAGTTGACAGAACATCTTGAAACATCAAGTGGGAACACCTTGCAGCTTATACAGCTTTATTTGCAGTTAGGACACTTGAACAATGACATTGCTTAAACTATCTTATGACTCCTGGCAAAAACATTTAGGGGGAATTGGGAACAGACATAGGCCAGCAATGTTGTGCATTATTTCTTTATCAGTAGAACATCTGCCTAGAACCATTTTGTGTGTGTGTGTGTATAAATATATATATATATATATATATATATATATATATATATATATATATATATATATATATGAGTTGCCCAATAATGTACTGGTTTACTAAATAAGGAATACAATATTTTAATTGTTAACTGAAATTTCTTTCCATGGAGAAACCAAAATTTCTTATTTCCTGATTATTCTCCACCACTGATACTTAGACAGTTTGCATTTGCTTCATTCTGTATGTGTTACTGCAGGTCATATCAGGGCAATTCTTGTCAGATAAAAAAATTGGCACATATGTAGAAGTAGATATGTATGGATTGCCAACTGACACCATACGCAAGGAATTCCGAACTCGCATGGTCATGAACAATGGACTAAATCCAGTTTACAATGAAGAATCATTTGTATTTCGGAAGGTAAGATTTTATTGACCTGTCAGACCCACTCTAACTTAATGCAATGGTATCACATGATAAATGAGTTATTCAACTCAATGTGTTTTTCCCCTTTCTTCCAATGAATGACTTCTGTATCTATCATAATTTTCAGCCCTGTTCTGCCTGCTTCTCCCACTGGAGGTACCTATCTTCAGGTGGCAGTAACTAGAGTGTAGGATTGCAGCTACTACTTAGGATGTCTTCTCCCAGGTAGACACCATGAAAAGTTATTTTCTGCCCTGGAACTAACTAGAAATTTGCACTGCTTCTTTAGTCAAGAGGTCAGGAAATCTACTGCAGTCAAAGGTGAGGTCAGTAAGTGTCATCACATGAGTTAGCTGATACTTGTGTCCCTTTGGGAAGTGTTTATCCATTGCTATCTCAGTTTTTGTTTCATGTACAGTTCCAGTGTCAGCTGGGCCTAAGAACAAGCACAGTCATTACCTCTAACTTCATTTTTTATCATCTGTCCTCTTTGTTTCTCTTGTCAATTGAAGATATTTTTAATAATCCATACCTTGACAGTGCCATCTCTGTGAATGCCCATTTTTCTCTACTAACTATTGTCATCTTGACAAAAGTGATTTGTTGTTTGTTCTTTAGGCTAGGTTTGCCAAGTGGTTCTGCTCCACATGTATGCCATGCAACACAGATAATTGGCATCTTGGTTTAACACAATAGGGATTAACTCTTTCTGAATAATGTAGCTTACTTACAGACATCAAATCTAGGAAGATTGGTGTGAGATGAACAAAATAGGTAATTTTAAAATTTAGGACCCTGAATACCATGATCCATGCAAGGGCTTTTATCACCCTTTCTACTTCTATCTGAATACAGTGTAAATTAGTCGTGATTTGTCTCTCCTCCCACTCCAGTTTTTCCAATTTGTTCTACCTGGACCTATAGTGTGGTATAGTGTTCTTTGACAGAATGAATGATATCTATAGGCATTTTGAAATGTTTCAGTTCAGAAGGAAATTCATAATGTTGATTCAAGTACTCTTAATTTTTGATGACTAAGGAATATTAAAATGGCCCTTCATGGTGTGGATCTGTTTTTTCCTACAGATAGTATGGGCAGTAGCACGCAGATTAAGGTTGATTAATCACCTTGTTTAGGTTCTGAGTATAATGCCTGAGTTGAGCTTGAAGAACTCCTGTAGGCTTGAACTGTGCAAGAGTCCAGGATCTTGCAGGTGGAACTGATTCACTCAACTCACTGATGGCTGTAGTCAACAGGATTCCCTCACGCTTCCAATGAGTGTTGTTTTGTTTGTTTGTTTATTTTTGTTTTTTTGATATGGTGGATTGAAGGACACTGTCTAGGTTCCAGTACCACTGCTGCACTTGTTCAGTATCCATTGACAAGTGACTGGTGTCTCTGGAGGTGCTTTCTCCCGCAACAGTTGTGTCCAGAATGGCCCACAAAGAAATGAAGATTCCTCAGCCTTCTGGTCTTACCCCAGTCACCGGAAAATGAAACTCCTAAACTTCAGTCTCTGTGCCACTTCTCCTAACAGGCTCACAAATAATGGAGAGCTCTTGCCCTTCTGGTCTGATCCTGGTTGCCCAAACTTAAATTTTTCATGTAATAGTTCTGGCTCCAAAAGCAAGATATCAATTCTGGTTCCTTCATTATTGTTAAAAAGAATCTTGTTACTGATATTGATTACTTTAGATACATCTTCTTTATTTTTGTGTTTGTTTTTCTGAACTAATATCACAAGACAAGAGTGTGCAAAGCCCATTCACTACATGAGAAGCAGGAATGATGAGAAATGGCTGGATGTTAGCTGGACTCCTTTTCATCTTGTGAGATTGGAGTTAAATTATTATTTCCCAATGCAGATAGCCAAGCACTGTCTAGGTTTAGACACAGTACTCAGATCAGCAGTCATATCCTGCTATCCAATAAGAAATTCCTGTTTAAACACACTGGATTTTCTTTTGTCATATTACTGCTTTGAAAATGTATTATGTTCATCAACCAGGGCATGGCCAGAGTAGAGTCTGTTAATATGTATTAATCTTTTCCAAATCAAATCGCTGTTTCTTGGGATCAAATCATAATGATGTTTCTTATGACCCTTCTATTTAATACCTTCTTTCATTTAATATTCCAAAGTGTGTCTGGAACTGAAGAGTGCAAGAAACAAGGAAAATCCAAACATTTATAAATTTTCTTTTACACATGAAGCATTTCTCTGAAGATACTTCCTTTATTATTAAAAACAAGTACATCCAGATGTCAGAAACAGCCCAGGTAGTAGATGGATCACAGATTTAGAAGTCAAGGACTCCAAATCCCAGGTCCTGTTCTGTCACTGACAATCTCTGAGTTTAAGAAAATCATTCTATTTATCTGCATATTTTTTCTCACCTGTAGTCTGAATGGAAACAAGGAAAATGACAGTGGTTAAAAATCATAATCTTTAATATCCATTCCACATAACATTTCTAATGAAATGAAATTTCTTCTGTCTTTCTTACCATCTTGGGCATTGTAGTTTGCACAGAACTCTATAAGAAGGCAAATGAATTAGGAATTTATTTTCACCATAAGACATGTTTAAGAGTAGTCTAGATTCGCCAGGTACTTAGCTCAAGTGGTACCACACCACCTTGGAAGTACAAGGGCCCAAATTCGATCCCTGGTACCACCAAAAAAAGAAAAAACAAGTAGTCTAGATTTGATCCAGGTTCCTAGAGTACTGGTTCTTGGAAGCAGCATTACAAAAAACCAATGAAAATTTTGTTCCTTGTTTGCAGGTAATCCTGCCAGACCTGGCGGTCTTAAGAATAGCAGTGTATGATGATAACAACAAGCTTATTGGCCAAAGGATCCTTCCACTGGATGGCCTCCAAGCAGGGTACCGACACATTTCCCTTCGAAATGAGGGAAATAAACCTTTGTCACTGCCAACAATTTTCTGCAATATTGTCCTTAAAACATATGTGCCTGATGGATTTGGAGGTAAGATAGACACGAGTTTAGAATATGATATAGATGAAGTGCTGCATTACAAGATTCTAAAATATTTTGCCGGTGCTTTACAAGTAATAATGATGTTTATTCTCCCCTATGTTGTAAATCTATATTTTAAATGTGAGTAGTTTTCAAGAAATAAAGGATAAATAACCTCATATCTCAGATGTAGAAATGAAAGAGCAAAACTTGATTAACTTTTAATATCTGTTCTTATTTTAAAATGTAATTCAGTGTTATCAAGTTTTACAAGTATATTTTATGAAAGATATATCTCTAATCAAAGTGAGAAAATGATATGAAAATATATTGCATTTACTGGTATCACTAAAATATTAAACTCAAACTCAATTACCCACATGCCTGAATTTTGCTCCAAATTTACAATGAAGTTTAATTTCTTTAAATATTCCCAATTATCAGTCCACATTGATTTTGCCAAAGCTATCAATGAGATGAACCTAAACTAGGCTAAGTTTTAGAGTTTTCTTTACATCTGAATAGATAACTTTTTATAGACTCCAATAAACCAAGAATGTTAAGAGTGTTGAATCATGAGGAAACAGTATGGCAGAGTGACTATCCTAAGGATTCAAATCCTAACTCTCCATTGCTGGCTGGTGGCTTTGGGAACAGGCTGTAACTTCTCAATCCTTCATTTCCTCACCTATAAAATAAACATCATGGGATTGCCTACCTTTTAACATTCTGAATAAATGTTCATCCTTCCAGTACATAGCATAGAAAGGCTTAAAAATATGTGTGCACAAGGCTATCTGTCTATAGAGGACAGTACACTTTCTATAGTATATGGGAACTAATTTGTTAGGGTTATATGGTGTTGTGGCTCTTGGCTTTTAGTAATGTGTGCTTCTCTGGAGAGTATCTTTTATGAAACTAATCCTCACCTTTAACAACTTGATTGAAGTTTCAGAAAAACAAACTAGCCTGTGAAGGTTTTTCAGTCTCACAGTCTACAGTAGTGACTCTCCTCCTCACCTTTGCTTTTCAAAAAGCAGAAACACATTAGAAGTTGGAGCATATGTAAAAGGGAACTCATTAAATGAGTCTCAGAGAGGGTACTGTGGGGCTGAGTAAATGGATGAAAGAAGGAAACATGAGGCCTTGTGTGTTTAGGAGCTGTAGTTTAGCCCTTGGCAAAGCTCAGAAACCTGCCTACATGGCAGCACAACAATTATCCAGAGGCATCAGCAAGTGAATGAAAGCATCTTCCACAAATGTGAGCTTAAAGAGCAGGGGGCAGTGATAAACACCTAAGAGATGCATAAGCTTATATAGGGAGAATTTTTTCAAGTTTTGCTTCTGTATGAGTTAAGTTCCAAATGAAACTAATTCCTTCCTGGGAAACAAGCCACTTGCTTAGAAGAGAGGGAAAAAAGTGTCTGTTAGGCTCCTATATTCTGCTAAGCACTTCACATAAAATCCAAAATGTGAAATTGTCCAGAATGGAAGTGAGCATATATAGATTTGTACTAAAGAAATATCTGCATTTAGAATGTCACTCATTATGAGTGTGGGTATTTAAGTACTAATCCCACACCATCTGTTTCATAATAGTCTATGAGGATTCTTCTCTAACATGTCATGGCTACTTTTAGTTTATCAGAAGTCTGGGTTTCTGCACTGTGTCACCACTGATGCAATTTTGCAGTGGATGTCTAACCCTCAGATTTGACATCCATATGCAGTTGATTCAAAGTTCTGAGGTCATCTCTTTCATTTAGGAAGAAAATGAGGGGAAACATCATGAGATAAGGGCCATATCATCAATTTTATCATGAAGGCATAGAAATTTGGGTGTATCATACCCATGTTTATCATTTAGAATACTTCTATTGATGGTTATTAATTTTAATTTTATGAGTTTTATTATATGAAACAGTGGGTACCTAACAGGAACAATTTTTTAAAGTATTGAATTTTTAGTATTTATTGAATGCTCATATAAAGCATTAACATTTTCAAAATCAACTGTTTTTGGTGTACCTAACCTAAAAAATAACAACAGAAGTAAATTTCTGTATGAACTACAGTGAAAATACTAATAGTACTCTACAAATAAATAAACTTTTCCTTATTATTACATCTAAGGCAGTCTGCACATATGACAACAGCACATTCCATTCATTTACACTGACAGCATATGTATTTTGGTTTCCTGGACTTTTGTGGGACATATTTGACATCTCCATACTCTTGCTGTTTGTTAGGAGGTTCTTATTATATTATAGAATCTGTAGTTAATAGGAACATAAAATATCAATAAAATAAAGTATTAAATTATTAATATGCATCTTGCATTTAGAGTAAACATCAACTTTTATATCAGCTATTTACTTGGTTACAAACCTAAAAGATAACATCAGAAATAAATCCCTATATGAACAGTAAAATACCAATAGACCTCTACAACAGAAATAAACTTTGCTTTAGTTGTAACATCCAAGTCAGTCTTCACACACAAGGACTACATGTTACACACACACACACACAGTTCACTTACACTGACAATCCATGTGCTTAACCTCCCTTTCTTATGTGGCAGGACATTCTTGTTAGTTTTCTTTTCTCTCTGTTGTCTCAGAGTCTTCCTATTATGTTGTGCAATGTGTACTTAGCCGAAAAATAATATATCAATAAAATAAAATATCAAACGTAATAAGTAGACATTAACATTTTTATATCAACTCTTTACATGCTCATAAAACCTAAAATATAACATTACAAATAAAAACCTACATGAATTACAGTGTAAAAACAAGTAAAAGTCTACCACAGAAACAATCTTTGCTTCAACTATCACACTCAAGCCAGTCTTCATACACAAAAACTTCATGCTCCATACACACATAACAAAATGTACGCTTTATTTTCCTGTCCTTTTTCTTTGTAAACTGTTAAATGATTTTTGCCATACACCTGTAGAAGAGTAAAACACAATGACTGGTTAATGCTTTGTGTTGTGAGTGACATCATAGTTGCTTCATAATTTATCAGCAACATCTACTCTGCCTTTGATTTGTTATAGAGAGCTTTGATCTCAGACTTCTGTTTTGTAGAGGTGTCCTTTTCAATATTTCTATTATGGTTTCAGTGTTGACATCAGCAATACTAGTTTGTTATTCTTTGCCATATATGAGGCCAATGTAAATCTTTCTGATATTCAAAGATTGCACTCTACATTTCAGTGTTTTAAAATCACAATACTTCATTTGGAGTTTCTGCTTTGTTCCTGCATACATTTCCTACACTGGTCAACTTGTACTCTGCTAGCAAAAATAATATTGATTGGAACCTGGTAAAACAATTGTCAATTGTCATGTTCCACTTAGTTTAGGAGATGGAAGCAACAATCATGATATTTTTTGTTTATTTTTACAATACCAATAAGGACCTAGTGGCTGATTTGTAAGATAAATTTCTAAACTGAAAGTACAGTAACTTTTCATCTACAAGGGCGTAAATTTTATGCTCATCACTTTTCAATTAGTCTTTTACATTCCCATGATTACCATGAGAAACCCCTGCTAAGTACAGAAGACCCATGCACTTCAGATAGTGAGGTGTCATAATAAATATGTTTTTAAGTATGGCTATTGATGCATATAGAACCTTTCACATGTATTTCAGTCTTTGTGTATTTCACAGCATCTTGCATCATTTCATATGTTATAATTTCCATCTCTATGTGGTAGTGCTGATATCCTGTTTAGTAGGTTTCATCCTGCTAAGATCCTCACTATATTTCCACACATAGCTCTAACACTGGATCATTATATTTGGTTTTGTGACCATTTTATAATACTTCTACTAGTCAAATATGCACTCACATTGCTGTTTTCTTTGTTATTTGAATCAGTGAGGTCTGCCTTCCCTGTTCCTGTGTCAGTCAATTCTTGCTCTATTTCATTGTTACGGCAACTGTGGGTCATGTGTCCAGTGTCAAAATTATCATCATCTTCATCATTCATATGTGAATAATCACATGATTCACTTTTGACTTCCCAAAATTGCAAATGGGATTTTTCATGTGCCATTATAATTAATTGGGTTATTTCTAACAGGACAATCAAAAGAAAAAATTTTAAAAAACAAATCCTAGGCCAGGTGTAGTGGCACATGCTTGTAATCTCAGCACTTGGGAGGAAGAGGCAGGGGGATTGCCATAAGTTCAAAGGCAACGTGAGCTGCATAGTGAGTTCAGGGTCAGCCTGAACTACAAAAGGAGAGAGGCTGTCCCAAATAAAACAATAACAACAACAAAAAAAACAAAACAAATCCTAAATGCACAGAACTTTAGCAATGAACATTTCATGAGTAAAACTCACCTGTTGCTACTTTGGAGTTCCTGTACACAACTTGCCATTCCTCTACAAAATGGGTGATTGTACAGAGGGGTTTTTGTTTTCCCCATGTGCAGTTGCTGTGAGTCACATACACATTCCATTATGATAAAATACATGTTTTCATAACAGAAGGATGGTATGAGTGTATATTACCTCTGTGATGCCCAGGTAACTGTACACAAAAATTGTTAGAGCATTATGTGGGTTAAAATCCTGATTTGATTTTTTTTGCATATGTGCGCACACTTTCCGGCCCATCATACCAGAAGGAACACAAAGACTGCTCTCTGTATCCCCCAGGTGCAGCTGTTGAAATGCACAGCTGGCTACTATTATGCTAAAGTACAATTTTTTTTTTATACAAAGTAGAGGATAAGTTGCTGCAACCCAATATTGTGCCCCTAAGGGTCTTATCTAAAGATAACAAAAGAATACAAAAATTGTTGTTTCCTAAATTTCTGATCACCTTCACAGCCTGTTGATTTATTTGTTCCTATTTTATCTACTAAGCTCATTACCCACTTTCAGATCTAAGTATTTATGTACTGAACCAGTGAATTAGAAAACCTGTAGGGTCCATGTTCCCTGGAATACTGATTTTTTTTTTTTTTTAGTTCCACGGGAACAATTTCAAAATGAAACTACACTATCACACTCCCAACATATTCTAAGGGGGAAAAAAGGTTGTCAATATACCATCACATTTTTATTTGGCTAAAGAAAGAATAAATGCATTCATTGCTTCATTCTACAGACATTTGTGGCATGTTTATTTCATAAAAGATACAGCAGCTGAAATAGTTATCAAAGAGAGATTCCAACAGCACAAAAAAAAAAAAAACAGATTGAGTCACTCCCCAGAGTGAATTAATGTCTGTTAGCAATATTTTTTTCTATTTTACTTTTTTTTTTTTTTTGAGACAGGGTCTCACTTTGTAGTTCAGGCTGGCTCTGAGCTCACTATGTAGCCTAGGCAAGCCTTGAACTCAGCAATCCTCCTGTCTCTGCCTCCTGAGTGCTGGGATTACAGGCATGAGCCACCATGCCCGGCACTGTGGTATGTGGTGTTGATTGCTAGTGGGCGTGAGTCTCCATGCCCAGCATTGTATGTGATTACCAGGGATCGAACTCAGGACCTTGCGCTTGTGAGGCAGGCGCTGGAACCATTGAGTTAATCCGCTGGCCCTCTATTTTATTTTTGATAAAATTGGATCTTACTCATGTGAAACTAATTTCTTCCCTTAATGCAGAACATTTTTTCATGTCATGAAATATTTTTATATTTTAATCAGCTGCATCTGATTCCATTTTATGCTTGCTTTTATTAAGTTATCAACAAGCCCTGAAGTCATTCCCATTCTTATTTCTTATAAATAATATTGTACCTGCGAACCCAAAATATAAAATTTTGGAAATATTTATGAATATTTCCTGAAGATAAATTTCTTGAAGTAGACTTACTACACTAAAAAGTATATACATAAAGTTTTAACATTGTCAAATACCAGTATAATAAAGAGCTTTTCAGTTTTTTAAACTAGTGTTATTAGTAAAAATATTTTATTGAGATGTTTCATTTAAAATTTCTCAAAAGAAAAGATACATACTTTTTGTTTAGTACTTACTTTTTGAATGAACTAAATAAGAAAAGTAATGTTGAAAATGTTCAATATACTTAATTTCAAGATTTTACAAGTAAACAAATACTTAAAAATAGACTAGTGTATATTTATATATAAATGTTACTTGTATTGTGTGTCTAAAAGGTACGAAAGCCTTGGCTCATTAGGAACACTGGATTCAAGAATGATTAACCAGAAGTTCTGCACTTGCAAAGATATTCTATCTCCTATCCAAAAGCCTGAAATCCAGAATGCTCTGTTCAGACTTTTTTGAGCATCATATTATTGCTTAAAATATTTTGTATTTCAGAACATTTGGATTCCAGATTAGAAATACTTACTGCATGTTCCATTATATGGCTATGCTATTATTATGCTTTCCAGCCCTTTGGATTGGATCAGTATGTACTCCCACACATTTTATACAAGGTTACCTGTACCAAATCTGATTGATAAAAATGTTCTTAATTTTTTTTGTTTTTGAGACAGAGTCTCACTTTGTAGTTCAGGCTGGCCCTGAGCTCACTATGTAGCCCAGACAAACACTGAACTCAGAAATCCTCCTGTCTCTGCCTCCTGAGAGCCAGGATAACAAGCATGAGCTACCACACCTGGCATTTTGGTATGTGGTACTGATTGCTGGTGGGCATGAGTCACTGTGCCCAGTATTATTGTATGTGGTTACCAGGGATCGAACCAGGGACCTTGCACTTGCTAGGCAGGTGTTGGAAACACTGAACTAAATCTCTGGCCCCCAAAGTTCTTCATTTTTACCAGTTATCATCATCTTAGCTTGAATAATTGAGTCAGATTTAATGTATTTTCATGTTTTTTTGGTTATTTCTATTTCTAAAAATGCCTCTCTAGTACACTTTAGTTTTTGGTTGCTCTTTTGTAATTCCACTTTTTTAATTGTTTAAATCAATTTGATTAAAAAATTGTATAATCTATTTCTCTCTGTTTCTCTAATAATTTCCAAAGTTACCTGAAATATGTCATGTCATTGTCACAATAAAGTTCTGTGAGTATAGTGGGTAGGGATCTAAAGCCCGTCTATTTTCTGGGCTGCTAATGTATCATTTTGTTGAGGCTAACAGCACATGCATAGCAATGCCCGCTATGGACCATGTGACCTTATATGCACTCTGCATAACACTTTATATGTTTGCGATCTTGTTGCATCCCAGGGATTACAAAATTCCCCATCTTATTGGTTAGGATGAAGCAAGTTCTTAGAACAATGCTGGCGACCATAGCAGCTCTCCTATTGACTTTTTGAATTTTTATCTATTTTAACAAGCTAAGGAAAAATCTGCTGGTTGTCTTTTCTTTACCTTAACTTACCTTTCAATTTTTATACATTGCAACAGTAAATGACTGTGCTATAAGCAATTCATCATTTTAGGTCAATCTCTTAATTCCATGCTTGCTAAATTTCAGAATTCTAATGTATTGGTGACATTACACTATTATTTTAAGCACCAGCAGCTCTACATTCTCATGATTTTAAAATATATATTTAAATCTCAGTAATGTCAAAAGGATGGCATAATTTTACAGAAACAAGGAAGGTGCTTTTAATGTTTTTCTGAATTAAGATAATTCCTTAGCAAAGATGTGGACATTTACAGGATCTTCTGGTCGTCTATTTATCAGAGTTCTGTTCTGTAGTGTAACCATATGGTGATGAATCCCTGCAGATGATAAACTGCCACATTTGCAATTGATCACAATGAATTCTGCCCTCCTGCATCTGGTGCTCTTTGGAGACTTTGAACTTGGGCTGAACCGGCTCCTTCTCAACATGAGACAGGTCTTGAGCCCATTTTTCCAACCTGCCCCTCTTCTATTCCTATGAGGTATCAACGTTTCCTCTTTTTCCCACTCCAGAAACAGGCAAGGATTTTAGGACATTCCTTATCGTTATCATTTCAGCACGATTCCTGAAATACACAAAGAAATAACAGACCAAATACAATGTCTTAGTTTATGTTTGTGGCTGTAAGAGACTGCCTGCGATTGGCTAATTTACACGAAAAAGAGGTATTGTCACTCACAGTTCTGAAGACTAGGCAGCTAAGACAGGGCAGCTGCATCTGCCTGGTTTCTGGCAAGGTCTTCACCATTAACATATGGAAAAGGAGCAGAGGGGTGGTGGGAAAATAAAAGAATGGACAATGGGAGCAGGATACTTCATAACAAACTACTCTCAAGATAACTAAGCCATGCTTGTAGGAATTACATTAATCGTCTCTTTCCAGCATACACACCCAAATACCTCTTAGAGGACCCACTACCTCCTGTGCCATTATACTGGCAACTAAAGTTCCATGTGAGTTTTTGTGAAGAGAAACCACAGCAGTTCAGTACCATGTGCTTCTGAGGTTTCATAATGTTTTATTGTTAAAGCAGCTCAATTGTAAAATATCTCTGGGCTAAAAAATAGCATTGGAGTCTCTTCAAGATCAGAAACTAAGTTTTGATGTTTAAAAAAAAAAAAAGGTAACATTTAGGAGAGGGATGACTCAGCTAGTCAAGAAGCGTTGGTTTTGTCGATTTCTTCCCCAGATGGGGAAGGAGACTAGAAGCACAATCATGGACAGACAATGGTTCTATCAATGTATGGCTGATAGCCAATCACCAGATGATGGCTGATAACTGTGAACAACAAGATGGTAACTGACTAGACTACCAACTGGCGGCTGATAGCAAAGTTTATTAGTATCACATAGGCTTATATAGTGTACATGCAGAGGTGGTGGCCATAATAGGTAGCCTTGGGAAAAGAAGAGCGAAGGTTAACTGAATACAAATAAACATTTTAAGCAGGCAATACAAAAACATTCTATGAACATATAATCAGAGAACGGGAGCACCATAACCTGCACATCTCCACGAGCTACTTTTGGCTGGGGCCCAGGTATTCCTGGGATGAGTGTGCAGCAGCCATAGGTCTTCAAGTGACTCCAACAGGCTTAATTCTTTCAATATTACTCTGATACAAGACATAAGGATAAACAGCTATGTCTTTTATTTCCACCCTCACACACGAAAGAGGGATACTAGATTGGAAGCTCTGGTTCATTCTCCCTTTGTCAAATCCAATGGGATTGGGAGCATTAAGTCTCTTTCCTGCTTTGTGGGTCCACAGGTACTGGTGGGGGCATCTGTTTTGTGCAGCATTTTCACCATTAGTATTGCCACTGGTGACAAGCAGAAGTTCTCAGATTAATAACACTTAAACATCAGTATTTCACATTTACCATCCAATATCACTTTGAATGGTTTTTATCATTTGTGTGTCCTTTATCACTAAAGTGCAGTAGGGAGGAGAGGTTTCCAGACAGCATGGACCATCTGCTTTATATTTCAGTGTCCCTCAGAGCTGAGTGTCATGAGCCTCTGTATTGATTGTTCCTTGGGCAGCGCCTGTCATTACTTCTACAGTTGAAGACTTTGCCTCTCCTCTTGCAACCAGACTGCTTTGCCTAAGTGAAGATGAAGTGGTCATTTGTTTACTTCCTTATTTTTTTTATTTTTGTCTTCCTTATGATTAAAAATGTGTCTGGCAGGGTAAGGAGTGTTTCTCATTCACTCTATTCAGATCTTCACGGGACTGCTTTCCGGAGATAGTTGACTGTTAAATCAGATGTTTACAGAGGAAGAACAGCCATAACATTCCTGGAAAGGGAGTCTCAGGACTTTCTAAATCAATTTAAAGTTGTTCTACTTTGTTGTCTCCTTTATAGATACTAAAGATTTTTATTCTTTCTACTAAATACTTATTAGATAACTTGGGCAAGGTTTTGGAGGTTAAAATTTGGGCTTCATGCATGAAATATGCATTTTTATGGCCTTAAAGAAAAAGACTATGGATTTTAGCAAGATCTCTAAGAATAAAGGTTCTGGAGTGAAAGGGTGGATGGGTTATGGGAAAACCCACTGGAAATAGCTAAGTTAAGCCAAATGAAATAAGCTGCTAATGGCATGGTGCCTGAGGTATCCTATGAATGCCACAGAGAAGGGAAAGAGCTTGACTCTTTCCCATTTTTTTAGTAAATTG
>PVIC010008437.1:27274-48282 GCA_004025085.1 Thryonomys swinderianus
TATATACATCTCAAAATCATGTATAACATTGGGGAATTTGTACCAGTATATGACACAAGTTAATTCTCATTTTTACCCATATCCCTACCCACCCACACCTCCTCACCCCCTTTATACATGCTCTTTTATTTTCTTTCTGTATCATATTTATTCCTTCCCCTCATCACATTCCCACACCAAGTTTCCTATAGAAATTTTGTACTCTATAAAAGCTGTCATATTTTCTAAAGCTCATTTGCATCTACAGGTGTTCATGCCAAAGAGAAGATCCGGTAATTGTCTATCTGTGATCTATTGATTTCACTTATTAATATATCCTCCAGGTGTCTCCATTTGCACCTAAATGGATCGATCTTGTCATTCTTTATGGCAGAGTAATACTCCATTTTATAAAAAAAACCCACATCTTCTTTATCCACTCTCCAGTTGATGGACATTTGGGTCACGACATGGCAAGGGGTATTACAATCCCCAATTTAAAACTCTACTATAAAGCCTCTGTGATAAAAACTGCATGGTACTGGCAAAGTAACAGGCCAGAGGACCAGTGGAATAGATTAAAAGACCCAGAAACAACTCCAGATACACTAAGCCACTTTATCTTTGACAAAGGAGCCAAACATCCCCAATGGAAGAAAGACAGCCTCTTTAACAAATGTTGCTGGAAAAACTGGGCTTTAGCCTGCCAAAAGCTAAAGCTAGACCTATCTCTTTCACCATGCACAAAACTAAACTCACAGTAGATATGAGACTTAAACATTAAAACAGAAACAATAAGCCTGCTGGAAAACAGGCTAGGTAAAACTCTTGGAGACATTGGCTTAGGCAGAGACATTATGAATAAAACCTCTTTCCCATTTTTTTATTGAATTCTTTATTGGTACATTTTATGTACAGCTCACAACCACACTTAACATTGGGGAATTTGTGTCAGTATATGACATTAGTTAATTCTCACTTTTACCAATATCCCCACCCACCCCACAACCTTTTACCCCCTATATACATGTGCTATATAACTTGTGCCACCCTATATAACATATGTGCACCCATATTCATAGCAGCTCAGTTTGTGATAGCCCAATCTTCAAAACGACCCAGAGGCCCATCAATTGGAGACTGGTTAAAGAAGATGTGTTTTATTTTTTAATGGAGTATTACTCTGCCATAAAGAATGACAGGTTTCAGTCATTTATGTGCAAATGAACACACCTTGAGGACACACTAATAAGTGAAATAAATAGGTCACAGATATGTAAATATCCTTCCCATTGTTTTTGAAAACCAGTTCATATTGCCACCAGCACTTGCTGTACAATCCAAACTTCTGGGTAATGCAGGTTGAGAAGTCCTCCCTCTCTTTGTAGAAACTGAAAGAGCTAATCCAAAGTCTTCATTTGCACAGTTTGATAGCTAATAGGGGAACATATATTTTTTCTTCTTCCTCTGTACATAGATAAAAAAAAAAGAGAGAGTGGGGGAAATTGACAGAACCTGGGCCAGGAGCACTATGAGGGTAACAGGAGTGGGGGAGTATAGTTCCCTTGATTTATGCTCAACATTAAAAGCTTCAAAAATCGTGGAAAAATAACAAAAAATTCACTGGAAGTCTGTACTAATGAATTGCTATCCTCTCTTTAGTTCTCAGAGACAACTAACTTGACACTTTCAATTTTGTGTAAGTGAGGAAGGAGGAGCAAGATGGAAGCAGGGGAAGGTGTACATGTGGAGTCTTCAGTAGGATAGAACTTTCTGGAAATGGTACTAAATTATGAAATAAAGGGTATTTTTTAAGGAAACAGATAAGTAAAGCATTGGTTAAATTTAAAAGAAAACCACGAAGGAGGTGCACAAACAAGTTTCTTTCTAAAAAGGAAGGTTCCAGTGCTCCTGCTGTGGCCCCCTGTATCCATGATGTGTCAGCCCTTCCTAAAAGTTCTGCAGAGTCAGTTTGTGTGTGTTGCTCCCCATCCCCTTAGATGTGCAGTGTCACTGAGTCTAGTCACCCGCCCAGTGAGTGCTAATCACTGTTGAAAATTAGTTCTTGTCACAGTGGATTGTCCTGAGGCACACTGAGCTGACTGGGACATGCTCAGCCATAGTGTTCCCCTGAGAGAGGAATGAAGCCCAGTGCAGTGTCATCTTGGCACACATAAAGATGCCAGATTTTCTTGAATATGCAAAACATCGGCTAAGAATATACAAGACATATTTAACCTCTTCCTCAAGTCATTTTCCTATGGTAAGGAAGGGGGGAAATAACATTTGCAAATAGAATTACATGAGTGTATAGGAATTAGATATTTGAAGTATATCTTCTCATCCCTCAGCCATAATAATTTTAAATGCGGTTATTAAACAGCAATTTTCTTTTTAAGTTTATAGATTCTATTGTACGTCAGTCCATTGATCGACCTATCTCTGTGTGTCAGATATATACACCTCTGGCCAAAGGAGAAATTGAGTTGCAAAGCAAAAATGATCCCAGATCTACCTTGGTTCCCTAACACTGAGGCTTTCCCCTTTGCTGAAAAATGTGATAGGGACTGTCCAGAGTGTTCAATTTATGTCCTTCTACTTTTATCTACAGTTTTAGTCGCATGGAAGTTAGTTGTGTAAAATCATCTTCCTGCCGTAACCAGGGAGTGTAGCATTGGACTTCCAGGTGGGGCTCCCCTAATGTCAAACTGTAAGAGAACCAAGGGCAGTCTTTAGAGGCTGGTTGATCCTTCCTGTTCACAAAATCTGCCTTGTGCTTAAGTACATGACTTCTATAAAAGGTGCATACCCAAGAATTTAAGCAGCAAAATTGCTTTCTCTTCCAGCCAAAGCATCAATTATAGAAAAATGGAAAGGCCATCTAAATATCTACCAGTGGTGAGCTGTTTGATACATAAAGTCAGTGGGGCATTATCTGTCCAGCAATGATAACTACTGGAAAAAGTTAGCAGCCCAAGTGAGATACCAGATTTTCTATCCCTCACTGTAACACATACTAGGTTCCAGCATGTCCTGAGAAATATTCTCACAAAAGAGAGAAAATCTGGCATTAAGTTGAATTTAGAATGTGAGCATTTTACAGAACATCTATGTCTCTTTGATAAGCATTGGAATTATGAAGATTAAGTAAAAGAAGTAAAATTCCAGGTTAAAACAGACTTAGAAGTACACTTATCAGTTCCACAGGATGGATGTCATATCTTGATTCAAATAAAGTAACTACAATGTAAGTAGGGAAGTATTAAAATGAACTAGGAGTTATATCACAGTAAAGAATTACTGCCAGTTTTGTTGGATCCAATATTGATATGATCAGTTATATAACAAGATGACTTTTAGATATGCATAGAAAAGTACTTAAGACAAGTAATATGATCCATGGAATTTGCCTTAAAATATTTCAGCAGAGAAGATAAAGAGTAAATAAAATGGAGTAAGCAAACTTTATAGTTGTAATGTCTTCATCATCAGTATGTGTGACTATTTTAATTTTACCCCTACTTTAGAATACATTTGACAACCTTCATAACTATGAGTTAAAATAAATGAGTTACTCAAAAAGCGACTATTTTTGTCTGAGCAACGTTAAAAAAAATCTCCATCTTCTACATCCATTATCAAGAGACAAAATAATCTTAGGGGAATCAATAATAACTAGAAACAGACCTACTTTTATACTGCTGGTAGGAGAATAAACCCATGCGGAGTGTGTAAGGGGCAATTTGGGAAAGCTACCATGGGATAAATACCCTTACCTAACATTCTAACTGGTAGGAGTTTATCCCATGAACACATGCAAAGGAATGTTATGTAATGAGCCTGTACATTCCAAATAATGATATTTTAATAAAAAAGAACTAGAAGGACTCTTGACTATCATCATCAAGGACTGAATAAAGAAGTTATTGACATTCAGGAAATGGAATATTTAAGCAGCTCTTGCAATTAATGTAGTTGATTTGTACTGCCTATGTGGAAATGGATATGAAATTAGTTCCAAGATATATGAAGTTAAAAAAAAAGTGCAGAAAACTAAGAACCTACTTGAAGCTTTAAAAATACATGAACAGAAAGAAAGAAAAATACTAGTTACCTTCAAGGTGTAGAACTGTAGCAAAGGAAGTTGTAGCTTTCTATTTTTTGTGTTTGAATACTTAGCATGTTTGTTCTGTGTTGTTCTGACAAAATCCCTTGAGAAAAGTGTGAAGGAGGCAAGATTTATTTTGGCTCATAGTTTGAGAGGTTCAGTCCATAGTCAGTTGGCACCATTGCTTTTAGCCTTGTGGTGAGGTGGAAACATCACGATAGAAATGGATGGGGGAAGGAAGTTTCTAACCTTGCAGAAGCCAGGAAGCAGAGAGAGAAGTGCCTTCAGGCCTCCTCTTCCTTTCTTGTTTAGTTCACCTGCGCCCTGCTCTATTGGATGGAATTTCTCTGGTCCATAAAGTCTCCCACTGCTATTCCATTTGCAATGATGGGGAAAAAAGAAATCAACAGAGCTTTGATCCTCACATTTCCTTATTTCCTATTTTCTGCAACTAACTGTACTTTCCTTACCAGATCTTATGTCCTGGAAGAAAAGGTTTAACAGAAATCATGACAGGTGTGCAGGCTTATGAAGAATTTATTAGCTTAATTTTCTTGATATCCTCACTGAAACAGACTGAACAGCTCCTTGAATTTCCCCCCAGATATTGTGGATGCTTTATCAGATCCAAAGAAATTTCTTTCCATTACTGAAAAGAGAGCAGACCAAATGAGAGCTATGGGGATTGAAACGGTAAGTAGAAATGGTTACAGATAGCCAAATTGGGGAAATATGCTTATCCAACAGTAGTTTAAAAAAAACAAAGCAAGCCAGGTGTGGTGGCTTGTGCTTGTAATCCCAGCATTGGGGAGGCAGAGACAGGAGGATTGCTGAGTTTGAGGCTTGCCTGGGCTACATAGTGAGCTCAGGGGCAGCCTGAACTACAAAGCGAGACCCTGTCTCAAAAAAAAAAAAAAAGCAATAAGTTTTAGTGAAATTTTCAAGTATCTACAAAAATTTCAAGTGTCTACAAGAATGTAGCATATTTAATAAAATATGGCCACCATCAGAGAGTTCCTGAGTCACCAATGGCTTAACTTAAATAGAGGATATCTGTGATACTTTGAAAAAGCTAGAAATATAGAATGCTTTTGTAATATGCTAAAATTATGATAAATACAGTTCAATGAATTAATGAAAGCATTTATGACAGATTGTACATTCTTTTACTTTGATGTTGCAACCTTCTTTCATTGTAGTGCACACTTTTATTGTTAGTTTCTTTGTTTTCAAATATTCCTGTTACCTAAATCCTCAGTTTGAAATACAAGCAGCAGTCTCTCCAATAGCTAGAAAAAGCTTTCTTGGCCTGAACATTTGTCTGTGTTCTAAGAAAACTACATGATCTTTTAAAAGAGTAAAAGTCTAAGAGGGGAATGGGAAAATCTGAGGGGTGCAGACCAGATGTAGTGAGACACAGACATGTAACCTCTTTAACCTCCAGGAAATTCATTTGGGTCAATATGAGTATTTCTATTCCAGAGTGACATAGCTGATGTGCCCAGTGACACTTCCAAGAATGATAAGAAAGGAAAGGTCAACACAGCCAAAGCAAATGTGACCCCTCAGAGCAGTTCTGAGCTCAGACCAACAACCACAGCCACATTGGGCTCTGGTACAGAAGCCAAAAAAGGTAAGGAAAAAATAGTGGGCTTTCATCTTTTCTGGTAATTTCAGCCTCTCAAAAGAGTCTTATAAATAGTTATTTAGAACTATAGTAATTTTGCCAATTTTCCTGGGCCATAAAACTCAAAAGCAACATATTTGAGCGTGAATTTGACAAACCAGTTAATTCTTCTGGGTGTTTAGTAAAGAATCAACATTCATATTTCATTGTGCTAGAGTCTCTGCACTTAGTTTCATGGGGTAGGATATCCATAGTTTTCAAAAGTATATAGAGTCGCTGTTGTAGAGAAAAACCTTTTGCCTTGTGATGTTAGTAGCAAATGCATCCTCCTTGTCTGTGAACACTATCGTAGGAGCCTATCTGGACTGGTAGAGGGCTGGTAAACCAACAGACATGACCATTTGAGTATTGCTAAATTCCTGTCATGATAGCGACTGATAATTCCCTGCCATGCATAAATACTTAATATTGATTGACTTGTACTTAATACAATGATTTGTTTATTTGTAAAATTTTAAGATGGGCAATTAAAGGCCATCCATTACTTGTGGATGAAATAGAAGATTATAGAAGGGTCATGACATGGAACAGTGAGTTCCATGTGCTCATGTTCTGCAAAATGTACAGAAACAATTATGCTACTTATTTAAAGTTGGGCTCCATCCTCAGCCAGGGAGCCATCCTGACCATGTGGTGCCTATCCCATACCTATAATTCAGTATTTTCAAAATCTTTCTTGACTATGAATCATGTACACTTCTAATTTTAATAAGAATGTCTTGGGCTGGAGATTTAACTCCGTGGTTCCAATGCCTGCCTAGCAAGTGCAAGGACCCTGGTTTGATCCCCTGTAACCGCATACAATAATACTGGGCCTGGTGGCTCACACCCACCAGCAATCAGTACCACATACCACAGTGCTGGGGCATGGTGGCTCACGCTTGTAATCCCAGCACTCAGGAGGCAGAGGTAGGAGGATTGCTGAGTTCAAGGTATGCCTGGGCTACATAGTGAGCTCAGGGCCAGCCTGAACTACAAAGTGAGACCCTATCTCAAAAAAAAATTCTATTTTCCTGATGTTTTATCATTCCATATATATAGTTCATATTTATAAATAAGTTCAGTGTCTTAACTAGAATGAAAACAATTTGTTCATATACTAAAGTATGCATGGGTTGCAGTTTAAACTAAGAAATGTCAGGCTTTCCTGAACCAGAGGAACATAAATTTCACAGGAAACTAAGTGCACTGAGCTTTGTGAGTCAAATTAGAAAATTAGACTGCACAAAAGTAGTCTACTTGGTACTGGCCCTGCAACTGTTTGTCTATTCCTCCTGTAAAGAACACGGAGCGAGGTCTTGACACAGATTTCGAGCATTCCAAATCAGTCTGGTCATTATGAACATTAGCTCTTCGACAAAGATGAACAGTGGAAAACAAGAGAACTCTGTTAAAGTGCTCACATCCACTAGGACATACAGACAGTGATAATTAGAGTGTGTTATGTGGGCTGAAAGAGTGCAGTGGAACCAGCTGACGGGGGACAATGAATGCATCCCTAGCTCTAGAAAGGAATGTGGCTCAGCCTTAGCTCCAAACAAGTCTATATTTGAAGAAGTCAAGAGCTGTGTCATCCCCTCCAGTCTTTTCCAACAGAGGCCATGACAAAGATGACTTGCACATGATTTCCTTTGGCATTTAATCAGGAGACTGCAAACATACTTAAAGATACAGCTGTAGTTTCTGCTGTACCAGACATCCTTAGGGACCTTCTTGGGCTTCATATCATAGGGCTGAGAGAAAAGCCCAGGATCCCACAAATGTTCAGTCATGCAGAGTATGGTGGGGGGCAACTACTCAAGATGGAGAGGAAGACTGCCTTCAGCAGGGGTCTCAAAAATAGACTCAAAAGCAAGTTTCCTAAATGACCTGGCTTGACCTGACTAAGAGTAGAGGAGTGCAGGAGTCCAGAAAGGTAGCCTAGGAGGAAGCATCTCAGGAAACATCTAGATGTAGGGAAGGCTCCAGAAAGCTATCAGGAGTGTCTAGTACTCCACTTGCTCTAGTGTGGAAAAGATTCAGAGGTCAACCCAAGAAGGTGATGGGGAGCAGCAATCAATGAAGAGTTTTTTTTTTTAATTTTTTTTTAATTCTTTATTGGTACAATTTATATACATCTCAAAATCACATATAACATTGGGAAATTTGTACCAGTATATGCCACAAGTTAATTCTCATTTTTTCAATGAAGAGTTTTAAGAAGGGAGAGATACTAAGGGCCATTAAAAATTGTGGAATTCATGCATCTATTAGAGCAACTACTGTGTCCTGTTTATAGAGTGCTAACCAGAGGCAAAGGTCCCTGCAAGGACCTAAGAATACTTAAGTAGAATCAACAGAAAAACAAGGAAAAGAAGTGAGATCTATATAATGAGTATGAGTTTTGAGAAAGAACTCATTTTAAGAAGCTACAACTATGAAAGTATTGCACGGATAAAAGTGGAAACCTGGCTGGAAAAATGTAGGATTTGAGATATAAGATATTTGTTTAGATGGACAATAGCATATCTGTAGGAAATACAGAAGAGAAACAGAAGGAACGTGAAAGCGGGGGACCTGGCGAGAGACAGGGCTCTGAGGAAGTGGAGGTCACGTGAGACTTGGTGTGTGGGCCGAGAGGGCAGCTGCACATGTCTCTGAAGGCAAGACACTACGCCATTCTCCATTGCCTCTCCCAGACCTGCAGTGGCTATACCTGTGTAGCAGGAGCAACAGATTTAAAAAATTCAGCACCTCGTTTCCAAATTAGAGTCTGCGATAAACCAAGTTATTTTTAAAGAGTGATGTTGAAGAGAATACAAATTTTATGTAGTGAAATTTGAACTGGCTAAACTCTTTCGAGTCGAAAATGTGCTGCTCAACCTATCAGGCAATCCCACAGAGTTCCCCCATGTATGACAGTAGCCCGAATCCATATATGACTTTTCAAATATATTTGAGAAATTAAGCCTTAGTCACACTAGGTGCTCAAGAGCCTCACATAGCTGGTGGCTTTCCACTGACATCTCACTGTCATCAAAAGTTTTATTGGCACTCTGGGCACATGGATGGAACTGAACAGCCACCAACTCTCATTCTGTAGAGTGCAGATATCTTCCCTAATTTAATCACCTGTGGGGATCAAAGTGTTTGCAAGAATTTGTGTCTTTCTCCGACAATGCTAAATGTGGCTAAAGGAGCTGTGTAGTAAGCAAGTTCCTGTCTGTCACATTTTAGTTGAACCAAGACCAAAACTGAAAACCCAAACTCAAATTCTCATCAGTCTGGATAAAGCCTTAGTATTTTCTTGACCTCTAGAAGAACTTCCCTGTCCCCCAGATCTTGTGTGTTCATTTTACAGAATGGAGAACTGAGACCTGGATGGGGAACTCTTAGCCAAGCAAGATTTAAGCCCTGGCCATATGCTGCCTCTCATTCATGTTCTGCCATAAAGCAGAGAGGTAGCTTATGACATGGGACTCAAAAGACTAGGCAAAAGAACTAGCATCTCCATCACCCTCACCCTAAACTGTTACAGATCACGTGGCTCATTTCTTGTGGCCAAATACTTTCTGCACATTTTCATTCTCACACCAGACACACAACTCTTATTAAAATGGGTCAAACTGGAGCAGAAGTCTGAGGCTTGATGCTGGTGTTTCTTGAATACCCCATCCTTGACCTTTGGGATCCTAGTGGAAATTCAATTACAGTGCAGAGTGCACATTCTTTTTGTTTGCCTAAGAGGAAAATCTGCCAACAGAATCCATTAGAGATTCTTCTACAGCTATTGTTGCCATGACAACACCTGGCTGAGCCCTGATCAGATAGCAGCATGACTTAGTGTATCATTTTAGGTTCCCGTGGCATCATCCTGTTCTACTGTGGTCTGATGTCATTACTTCCTATGTTAAAGGCATGCTACATTCAATAGCATATTGCTTAAGTGCTAGGATTCATTTTAGTTAAACAATTTAAATGTTGCTTTGTAACGATTAATTTGGGAATAGAGCTGGGAGTTACTTGACTGATGTAAGTATTGAAAAGCAATGATAAAAGTCACTATAGTCAATTCTGTTGTGCTTGATCAGGCCCTCATTATGGGGTCCTTTAGCTGGTCCTGCAGTTGCTAAGTGTGTTGAAAATTATAGCTGTTCCTCCTCCAGAAAATTGTCCTGAGTCCATGGGATTCCCTTTCCTGGGAATGTCTGGAAGGTTCTGTAAAATCTCTGAAGCTCTCAACTAATTCATGTGAATCACACAGTCCAGTCTCCTTATGTCCAGGTAGAGGACACCTGAGTGCCTTTAGATTAAGGGACTCCCATAGGATAAGGCTGAGGATGGATTTCTAGAGATACACCCTGGCTTTTCCCTGCGTCTTATCAGCTTACCCCTTTCTCTGAGCTGTTTCTCCTGAGAGTTTGCCCTCAATAACATCTATTCACCTGAATCTCCTTCTGAGGCTTTGCTGATAGGGAACCTATGGCCCTAAGCATTTCAATGCTCTAATTAAAGCTTGGTAATGTAGTTTAAGGTGGTTATATTAATAACACTACACTAAGGCTGCATCAAAGGTTTTAGATAAGATTTGAAAAACAATGGGTTTTATGTGCTGTTATTCTTTAAGTTTTCATATATACAATGATTTTCTGTGACTTTTTCTTTAAGGTATTGAACTCATCCCCCAAGTGAGGATAGAAGATTTAAAGCAGATGAAGGTAAAATTTATTGGACATTTTGCAAATACTTACATTATGCCTACTAGCAAAACCAATATACTTTTATTTGTTTCATCATTCTAATTTAAAAAAACTTACTTTGATCTTTTCCTCCCACAGGCTTACTTAAAGCATTTAAAGAAACAACAGAAAGAGCTCAACTCTTTAAAGAAGAAGCATGCAAAGGTAGTGTCGTATGTGTAGATGTTCTTCATTTTATGGTTCCTTCATAGTTTTCTTGCAGATCTCTGATGAAAACCTACAGCTCTTATTTTGTGTTTGTTACAGATGAATCATTACTAGCCAAAACCCTACTGAGAAGCTACTCCTAGCTCTATTCATTTTAGCAGGTTAGCAATGAATTAAAAGATGGGATCTGTTTGGGATCATTCATCCCCATTTCCAACAATTATTTCAAAAGCAGAAAAAGCTTTGCCCACTTAGAAATTGCTTCAGTAGTAGTATGCCTTTATAGGAAATGTTGGGCAATAGTCTAACTGCGGAAGAGCAGCTCACAGTCTCACATCCTGCTCACCTAGGTTCCATGGGTCACTGTCAGAGTTTCTTAACTGTGCATGGAGGAGACGCCAGCAGGCTGGACCTTCCCATTATGACCCCTGTAAGGAGAATATTTCTTTTCTCTCCTTCTATTGAAACCTGCTTGGCAGCTACTGCTGAGGTATATGTATTTTATCCTTGTATCATAAGAAGTCTTTTTTACAGTGAATCAGAAAAACTTTAAGAACAAGATGCAGTACTAAGAAAACAGTAGTAGATCACCTCAGGAATTCTCCAACAGGTTGAAAACCTTGCCAGCACTCCGAACAATCTCCTCCTTTCTAGCATCTCTTTTTCCTTCTTAAGAAGTGTAGCAATGGCTGCTACTGCTGCTGAAAGGATCCTGTGTGTCTCTGCCATGAAGGACAGTGAGAGCAAGAGAAACTTCGTGTCTTAGTTGAAAAGACACTTCACACCCTGACAGGACCTCATACTAAGACGTGTCTAGCAGTAAAATCTCTCCATTAAGAACATGACCCAGAAACATGTCACCCTTTGACAGTTTGTGCTCCCTAGAGAGATTAAGCCCGATCTCGGCCTGTTAATGTTTCCTAATTACTGAATTGATGGTTCAGCAATAGAGAAGTCACTTCAAAGACTATTTGCTCCTGAGTTTCATGAGTAATTCCTCATTTGATGGATTCCTTTCCTTCCCCAACAGAGAAGTGCTTCAGATTATTATAAACATGTGTCTAATAGAGGCAAATAGTTAAAGCAGGGGCTTCAATTTTGATGTTTTTTGCATTAAGCTGGAATACAGAAATGGAGCTGAAAGAGAGAGGGGGAAAAGAAACAGTATCACATACAACTTAAATGACTTTGATTATTGAGAATGGAGTTGTTGGCCACATCCCACTGTGTTATGTAACAGAATGGCCTCACATTTAGATTGAAATTCTGCCACTAAGCAGGCTTTCAGTGAGCTCCAGGCTAGCTGAAAACATACACTTTCGATCCTTATTTAATATTTCCTTGAGGTATGCACAGGAAGTATAGTGTGACCAATAATAACAGTAACAGCAGCTAAAAGTTTTTCATGTTCCATGTGTCCCAGAAGCCATGCTCATGCACATGTCTCATTTAGTACCCTTTAAGGTAAATACTACTGAAGTCCCCATTTTGCACAAGAGCAAATGAAGGATTAATGGGGCCAGGCAGTTTAATGTCCCAGAATTCAAGAGCAGGAGCATGTGGCAATTGGGCCCAAATCACCAGAGTCTAGAACCCATATTTTTATTGCACATTCTGTGCAGAATGCTGGATACTTTGCTGAGTAAATGAGTCCCTCTCACTGGGCCTACTGCAGTGACAGAGAACGAGATGTTCAGGAAATTCCCCATCTACTTGGAATGTCGATGTAGTTATTGGGATATTTGCTAGCAAACCACAATTTTCTCAAACTAGATCTACATACTCCATAGAGTTGTCTGTTGGTTCTTTTTCAAACAGATATCAGACCCACTCACATCAGTTTACAGGCCTATCTGCTTAATGAGAAAGTGGCAATATGGGAAATTATTTTTCTGTGAGGTAGTTCAGAAATATCACTAGTAGACCCTTACTTCAAATGCGTTGGGCAGCAGACCGTGCATTTTTAGCAGAGAGAGCCTGTACATGTTATAGAGCCAGATCAATCCAAGCTGCCCTCATTTTTTAGTGAATAATGTTGAATGCCCTGAAACCCTCTATTATTATAAGCAGAAGAAGATTTTAAATCTCCCTAAATGCGAAGTATAATTTATGAAATCTGAATTTTAGAGTCTTATACACAAATCCACGATGACTAATAAACCTAACATTTATTTAGTGACACTTTTGTCACATATTTTATATATAAAAAATCCTTGCAATGTCTTCAAAATCCAATCAGCACCTACATTTGAGACACAAAAGAAGAAGAAAAAAAATTTCAGAGAAAAAGGATACCCCTGCTCAGAGTATATCACTACTAAGTGCTGTTTATAAGCCTATTTCTACCACCACCATCATTTACTACTTAGAACATTGTCTACTTTGATTTGTAAAAAGCTTTTGGACTCTTGAGGGCTTTGCAAATAATTGTTTTCTAAAAATTTTAACTTTCTGTCTATAGATAGTCTACAAATTTTAGTCTGTAATATTTTCTGTACTGTTTCCTGCTGCCTCATCTAAGGTAATGTCTAAGATGATGAGACTGTATGAATATTTACTTGTCTGTGTGTCCTGAGACCAACTCTGCTAACATGCTTGTCTTTAACACAGAAAAAGAAACTTATCGATACTGCCAAGCACACTTGCCACCTGTTCCCAGTTTGGCTGTGTTTAACTTAACACTGATTTTTCCATCTACAAAGTAGGGTAAATATATAGAGAGAAATAATGGAGACCATTTTGCAGACAGTTGGTCATTCATTGGACAGATGAGATCATATATGCCTGAAAGAAATGCAACTTCACTAAATCACCTTTTTTAAAATTCAGTACAGCTCAAGAATGTACGCTCCAAAACAATATACTATGACTTTTTCCCACACTCATTTTTCTATGCATACATTATCTCTATGGTCTCAGTAACAGATTTTTTAAAGCAATCATGCAACTGTCAGGGTGCAAGTATCAGGGATTCTTTCTAGACTGTTTTAACAGCATGTGCTTTGGGGGCCAAGAGCCAGCAGCTTTGTAAAAATGCATGTTCTTGTTCCCAGCTGAGACTTGGTTACAGTCTTCGAGGAAAAAAATACATTTTAAATAAGCTTCACTCCTATGTACATTGTGTTTTTAGCAATGTTTCATTAGGAACACTATTTACCACTCTCTACCACTGCTAAAACTTTATTGGGAGTCTGTTAATTGCCTGTAAGATACCGATCAGATTTAGTTAGGGAAACAAAGACTTTTTACCTTGTTGTCAAGCAGTATTAGAGTCAAATCTCAGACCAACTGAGAGTTATTTTCAGTAGATACAGACAAGAAAATATTCATGTATTCTCAACATTTTAGACATTAGCTTAGATGAGACAGCAGGAAATATTAAGAAAATATAGACTAAAATTTTGTAGACTATCTGTAGACAGAAAGTTATCATTCCACCATTTTGTGAAAGATAATCTACAACTCTTCTGTAACAGTTTTGAAGCTACCTAAAATGAGATTAAGGCTTGCTACCCCCAAAACTTGGTTGTACAATTGCCTCCTAAGGGAAATAAAGGTAGCACCACTTATACCTTTCTGTGGCCCACCTCAGCAGTCACTGGCTAAGAGCAGGAACCTATTCTTAGTCTATATCAGTGACTGAACAGAGATTTTATCTCTTACAATATCTACCTCAATAAGTAATTCTATTCTTCCTCAAATCTAACAGGAGGTAGGTTATCCATTAACTGAATTCCAGTGGTTTAAGAAATAAATCTATGGTCACTGTCATTAACTTCAGGCCCAAAGGAACAAGGGAAGGACTAATAGAGAGGGGATATGAGAGAAATAAAGATATGTCAAGTACAAGAACTTAATAACCCACATCAGTATAAACATTATACACCAAAACTTGTGTGAAAACAAATGGTATCAACGAATATGAAAAAGGTGATGGGAAACCTGAACAGGAGAGGATTTTTAAAAAGAAGCTATAATATGTACTCTCCTCAAGATGATTATAAACTATGTGAATTACAAACATGTACTAATAAAAGAAAATGAATGTATAACACAACAGAGAGCTTATTTCTAAGCTTGAAAAGTTTTCAGGCAAGAGAAGTAATTAGTGGAGTAAACATGAAAATCTGCATTTGCAAAGGAGAACCATAAAAATACCTGTGTGATCTTCTAGTAGAATAATGATAGCTAAGGTAATGACTGCTAGCACCCAAAGGTGTTCATGAAAATGCCTAAGGGGAAGGGGATGGTGACTCATAGTTGGTTTTGACCCTCTAACTGCAACCTGAAATGAGATTTTTATTTGTTTCTCCATTTCTAGAAATATTTCTCCAGTTTGAAAGAGAAACTAGGTTAATGTTTTTTGTGTATGTGTTTTAGTTTAAAGAGACTTTACCCAACCAAGCTCAGTGGAATGTGTCTGTAATGCCCGTCTTCTGGGATGCCGAGCCAGGAAGATTGCCAGTTTGAGCACAGGAATTCAAAGACTTAGCAAGACATTGTCTCAAAATAAAATCTTTAAAATGGCTGGGGATATATCTCAATGCAGAGTCTCTGGGTTCAATCCCCAGCACAATAAAGAGACCTTATTTAATATATATTTTATTACAACTAGTAGTACTTATTAATTTGTACAAAATTGCAGCCTTTATTCTGGCCATTTCCTGTTTGGGTGTGATATGCTTTGATCATATTCATCCTCTCTATTACAGAGCAAGAGTTTCCAAATTTCCATTAGATAAGACACAGATGAAGCAGAATTAAGCCACAGTTATCCCATTTTGGTACATGACTCCAGTATGCAATTGTCCAAAATGGTCATATCTGTAGAACAAAGTCAACCAATCAATAATTCCTCAAACCAAGTGTTAGATAAACATCCCCAGTAACATGTTAGAAGAATTACAATTTAGATGCCTGTGGGGCTAAACAAGAAGTACCTAAGTGATATTGGTATTTGTACACCAGAAAAGTTGGGAACAGTCCTTCCTTTCCAAGTGCAAGTGACACTCAGCTCTCACAGTTGATGCCTCTAGAGTGTACGCATCGTCTAGATTCTCTGAAAGAGAATCATAAAATATTACATCTACTTTTGTGCCTCCAGGCATCCAGCTCCCAATCCAGGGTCTCCTTGAGAAACCCAAGCTGGACTAAAACTTAGAATCCTCCTACCTCAGTTTGTCAAATTGCTGAGGTTAGTGTACAAGGCCATGTTTGACAAAATCTTAAATCTCGTGTGAGTTTCTTGATCTCTTAATATTATCCTCTCATTCAGTTTCTTCTTGAAATACTAACATAGATCTAAAACATTACCTTAAAAACTACACTCACAGGTGGAATGTACCTTTGAGCCACGAGGGTGCAGCATCAACACCAAATCCATCAAAATGGCTGAGAAAGCTACTAAGTTGTTTTAAATTGATTTTATTGGTACATTTTATATGCACATTGTGGTGCTACTAAGTCCTGCACGTGGATGAAGATAGTAATGGAAATTTTGCGGTTTGCTATGCAAACAGTGTAGTTGACAGTACTGAGACTGCTGCTAAATCCATCCATTGTAATTCACACTAAGACCTGAGAACAGACTGTGTAACTCTGTTAAGAAGTTGAAGTGGACAAGGACTTAGCATCCACCCACAGAGTCAGCCACTCAGTCATCTCCAGGCTGCATGCCAGGCAAATATGCTTTACCCTGATTTTTCAGTACCATCTGTGGTGTGATAATTCACACCTAGAGCACCTCATCCACATGGATGAATCACAGTGACAGTTTTCCTCAGAGAAGCTGTGCTTATTTTACTCAACTGGACTGAAAAACATATGAACTCTATTCAATGTAATACAATAATTTTCCCAAGCAATGTCTCATTTAAGATGAACTTGAAATCAACACATTTAATTTTGCTACTCTTGACCAGAAAGATAAATTTCACATCACTTTGATGGTGACTCAATATTTCATTAAGCCATCTCTTAGCTCCTTCATCTTCTAAAACAAGATAAATCTTGACCAGTCAGGAGACAGTTACACTGAGGGGTCCTTTCTGTTCCTTTCCAAAAGAATGAGTATCTTAGAACAGAGCCCTGAAGACTTTCAGAGGTCCCTTCCTTCCACACAGCAGTACAAGAAAAAGCAGAGAACAGCCTGCTTAGCTGTACTAACTGGAATCATTTTAATTCAGAATCATTTAATTCTTATATTTTTTCAAATTATTTCTACATACATTAAGTAACTTCCCAGCTCCTGAAACCCATGAATTAGGTCAGCCAAAGGGATCTCAGTTACTTTTCTAATAAAGACATTGAGGCCTGGAAAGATTTGTACATGTTACATAAGACCACTTTGCTAGTTACTGATTGAACTGAGACTAGAATCTAAGTCTTCCTGCTACTCATGCATAGCTTTTTATCTACAGGTTGTGTGTTCATTGACCATCTACTTTGCACCTATCTTTGTCCCAGGTATTGGCAGGTATGAGTTAAAAAAAAAAAAAGACAACTTGACCTGCCCTTTTGAAATGTTAATCCACAGAGATAAGTCTATCATGAGCAACTTTATGATACAAACATCCTCAGTCTTCGTGTTTGACTGTTTCATCTGAAGATTCACCTCCAGCCTCATCTTTTATTTTTCCGCCTCCTCACTAGAATATCTATAGTGTTCTCCATTCTAATTTGAATAATATTTGCAAGAGACATAGGAAAATGGGACTTCCCTTATGTTTTAAGTCTCAATGAAAGCCCTATATTTATTTACCTAGTAAATTTAACACGTGTGTTAGTCAAGCACAATGACTTATAAATCTTAGGAAGATTAGGAGTAAGGCATTTTAGTAGGTTTCCACCATTTTGCCAAGACGTTGCTAGAATTGTTAGATATATTCAAGGATATATCCATGTGTCACTGTGCCCCTGGGGCAGCAGATTAGGCTTAAAGGAAAAGTTTGCTGATTTAATTAGTCTGTTTGATCATCATGGGTACTGAATAGGATAAGTTGATTTGTTTGTCATTAAATTTGGAAAAAGAACATATGAGAGAGTTTTATTTTTTAAAGTTGTTGCAGGAAAAGACACATTTCCTTTACTCACCTGTGAAATATCCCTGTCAGTGTGAATATACTCCATTGTTCTTGCCACTTTCTAAAGCAGTTCTGGAATTCCTTTCTCATGAGCCTCTTTGGTTGCATGGTCATAATTGCCTTGAGGTCCTAAATTAACTCAAAATGTTTTCCTTTCATGGTTATTTGGACTTCGGGGAAGAGCCAGAAGCCACATGGGACCAGATTCTGTGAACAAATGGATGAAGACACACTGTAGTGTTTTCGTTTGATGGAAATTGCCATGAATAGTTGACGACCAATGAGGCATGGTCAGAAAACACAGTGAATGTTTAAATTTTAAAATTTAATATGGTAAAAGACACATTAGTGCAAGTCCCCTTCAGAACACTAAAAATGTTCCATCTTGCTTTCAAATATGCCATCATTCTTGGTAATGGGTCTTTTACTGTAGTAAATTTATTTTTTAATTTAGACATTTAACTGCAGGTTTCAGTCGATCTTTGGAGGTATATTACTCCAATTATAAAGGTTAACACACTTGCCCAGGACTTGGAGCTGAGGAATTTAGGGTCTTCACTGAATATCACACTGCAGAAATTCTGATTGTGTTTATCACACAAAGATGCACTCATCAGAGATAGAGCTACAGGTATTCTAACTAAAAATTAAACATTCCTAGTAACACAGAACTCCCTGGCCCTAAACCACAGTGAGATTAACATACATTTATCTTCCTTGTTAATTCCAGTTTGGTGGAAATCATTCCCCCTGGGACACTTCTCCCATTTAGAGATAGAAACTTGGAGGTCTAGTACACCAGGGCCTTCTAAAGAGATTACACATGAGCAAGTTGGCCATCAAGTCCTGCGAATTCACTAGCGAAGTGGAGAAAGTGAGGAAACCTTGTAATAATTAAAAATCCCTTCCATTTTGTCTGTCATAAAATCTTTCAAAGACCTCTCTAAATTAGGTTTGCTTTAAAGGCAATTCTACTTCAGGAAAAAAAAAAAGATTTCATTTTAAATTATTCCTTAATATTTTTTAAAGTGTAACAAAAATTTATGATGGTGAAAGTCTTTATATAAATGGAACACATCAACCTCTCCTGGTTAATTATTGTCTCATTCTGTAAGGTTCTTGAGAGCGAAACAAGGCTATGACATGAAGTAGCATTTGGAGGTAGGTGTGTTCATGATTGTACTGATTTCGCCTTTCTCTGAAAGGCTGAGCAACCAAATAAATCTAATTTCCTAGTAGCCACTTGCTGTAACCAAATGCCTTTCTCATAGTCCAGGAGGATCTAGTGTTTACAGAGAAATACTGTTTTCCAATCTTTGCAGCCTTAAATTCAGCAGTTCAATGAATCAGATCACAAAATCTTTTAAAATCTATAAAACTTAAGGTCAGAGCTCTTAAACCCCCCCACCACACTCATGATCACGTCTAGATAAAGAAGTCAGTGAGTACATCTAGTGATGTAGATTCAGACTTAGCTGACGGTGATACCACAGGCAAGTTCATTGGATGGTGGTGGAATGCAAGACACCCCAGAATGTCCCACTTGTTTAGAAACCATGTGTCACATAATGGGCAAGAGAAGAAATATGGTGGCTAAACTAGGGGAAGGGACACAGTCCATGTGCATGAGACAGGAGAACAAAGAAATTACCTGGAGACACATGTATAGAGGAGACCCGAAGGGCTGTGCCCATCCGTGAGCAGGACTGCCTTTGGAGGTTGGCATGTTCATTAGACTGAGGCTGGGGCTCCCTCTTCAGAACGTCCTGGAATAGGAGGCTCTCACGTTGCCTGGGGTGGTCTACATAGTGCTCACACTTGATGACTTCTGACCGTCCAAAGCAAGGCTCTGGGAACGCTGATAAAATGCTGCTACCCCAACAGTGTGGAGCGTCTCAGCCTCAGAGGAAGTCCACCTGTAACCGCAGACTTTTCTCTCCCAGGAGCACAGTACCATGCAGAAGCTGCACTGCACGCAGGTTGACAAAATCGTGGCACAGTATGACAAGGAGAAATCAACTCATGAGAAAATCCTAGAGAAGGCCATGAAGAAGAAGGGGTAATATTATTTATTTCCTTCTGACGACATTCCTCCTCTTTCTGTCTTATCTTTTCTCACACTTCAACCTCCGGTATGGGCCATGGGAGAACTCAGAGTTGCCTCTGTTTTTGTCACTTCACGTGACCCTTGAGGATAAGATACTTGCTCACTGAACACCCTGACATCATAACAGCGCCAGTCCCCTTGGCTATGTTCTAGGGAAGCTTCTCAGCAGAGATCCTGAAAAAACATCTTAGCCACAGAAACTTGGAAAAAAGATTCTTCCACACTTAGAATCGAGTGTGACTCTTTATTTTTAAATAATTTTAAGCATACAGGAAAGTTGCAGAAACATAATCGATTCCACCTTATCTGAGGTCTCTCTTTCAGTGGTTTAACTGGTCAACAGCATTACAAAAAATTAAATGGGCAGATGCCCATCAACTGGAGACTGGATAAAGCAGATGTGATTTTTTAAAATAAAATGGAGTGTTACTGTGCCATAAAGAATGACAAATTTCATTTATGTGCAAATGGATGCACCTTGAGGACACACTAATGAGTGAAATAAATAGATCACAGATATGTAAATACTGTATCTTTTCTCTGGTATGAGAACCTGTAGGTGTAAATGAGTTCTAGAATGTATGATAGATTTTGTGAAACAGGAAATATTCAAGGGAATGTGTAAGGGAAAGTAATGAGGGGAAAGAATAAATATGATTTGGAAAGAAAAAGAAATAACATGTATATAGGGGGTGGGGGTTGTGGGGTGGGTAAGGATATGGGTAAAAATGAGAATTAACTTGTGTCATATACTGGTACAGATTCCCCAGTGTTGAGTGTGATTGTGAGCTGTACATAAAATGTACCAATAAAGAATTCAATTTAAAAAATTAAGTGGGAAGTTGTGGAAATAAACAATCCATCAATTTTAAATAACTTCTATTACAGTATACCATTATTGTTCTGTTTTACTATTGTTGTAGCTAATATCTTTTTTTTAATTGAATTCTTTATTGGTATAATTTATATACATCTCAAAATCACATATAACATTGGGAAATTTGTACCAGTATATGCCACAAGTTAATTCTCATTTTTACCCATATCCCTACCCACTCCCCCCTCCTCTCCCCTTTATACATGCTCTTTTATTTTCTTTCTGTATCATATTTATTCCTTCCCCTCATCACATTCCCACACCAAGTTTCCTATAGAAATA